>CAJRSG010015250.1:0-14376 GCA_907169655.1 Acomys percivali
CCAGATTCCACTCTGTGTTTAAATGAGCATATTTTCCCTGTCCCTGGAGAAATGGAAGAGAGCAAAACGAGAGTCAAAACTACCTCAAAGTTTAGTGGGAAGTTTTCATACATTTCTTTTATTTCTCTTTAATTTTGCCAAATAATTACATATTAAGGCCGTAGTCCATGGATGTAAGGATTCATAAATTTCAGAATTTGAAGATGTAGGTCTAACCAAGGGAAAGTTTACAAACTGTATTAATAAGGTTAAATTAATACAAACTACATAGAAAACTGCCTGTCTTAGTAAACTAACATACTGCATCTAAGATTATCTAGACATATGGCACAATAAAGGCAATTAGAAATATACTGTAAAACAGGCTTGAAGTTAAAGAAAGATAGAATGTATTATTTCTTATGGAGTTTAGATTTGATATGGATCCAATGTGAGATAGAAAATCATTGGTTTAATAATTGGGTGGCATCTTTATATGCAATTGCCTCCAATATACTCACCATTGAGGCTGAGTGTGGTTACACATTCTTTAATTCTGGCCCTTGTGAGGCAGAGGAAGGAAGATGTCCAGGATTTTGAGAAAAGACAAATCTAGAAAGCAAGCTCCAGACTGTGGATGTACCTTTATTCTTCCTATATTATTTAAAACAGTAAATTATTAAGCCATTAGTTTTCTTTAACCAGCTAGTTCCTAAAGGACAGACACAGAAACTGTGGTTTATGTTTAATCTGCAAGCACTAGGCTGGGCAGAATGTGAGCTACTCTAATCTTAATACCCTTAAACCCAACACATAAACCAATACCTTGCCAGTGTGATAACTTCCGGGTGGATTATCTTCCCTCCATCTCTTTTTTCCCACCACCCTCCTCATGCTTCTCACCCAGAAATTCCTCCCTTCCACTTCCTGTCCTTCTGCCCAGTTGATTGGCCAAACAGCTTTTTACTGGCAGCTGTTATACCCACTCAAGGCATTCCTCTATATCAGGATGCATAGAAAGGTCGTGTAACAAAACAAACAAACAAACAACACACACACACACACTTGTTTATCTCATGCATAAATTCTGGAAATGGCAGATATTAAGTTCACCAATAACTGAAAAGAATTCTGAATTTGTCTCCATTGCTAAGATCCAGGGAGAACGACTGTAGCTCCTCTGGATGGAAGGATTCATCACCATGTAGGACCTCCTTGAGTTTCTCCTTGAGAAACCATCTTGCCTCCATGTCGGTGATGCTACTGTCTGGTGACATCAATGAAGATTCTCATAACTGGTAATACCAGATACCAGCGGTTTGATTTTTTTAAATATTTATTTATTTTGTGTGTGTAAGTGTTCTGCCTGCATACATGTCTGTGCACCATATGTGTGTGGCAACTAACGGATGCCAGAAGGTGGTATTGGATTCCCTGAAGCGGTGGTATTGAGCCACCCCTAGGAATGTTGTCAAGGTTCACAATGGTATTTGGCAACAAAGGCAGAGTTAGACCACCATTTGCTGTAGAGACCCATTAGAGGTTCAGATGGTTGGGTTTTACCTGCACAGATATTGATCTGGACAGTTCAGAATTTGGATTTTTAACAAGTCGCTAAACGTTTCTTGTCATAAGCATCGAGAAAAATAATACAGGGCGGCAATAAAGACTGTATTTCAGCTAATGATTGTTGCCGAAATTTCTTGAATTGTTTCAGAAAGTACAGCATGCAGAGCTGAAGATAGCAGCTAGACCCTGGGGTTCATAGCTGTAAGCTCATTACTCGTGAGGCTAACAGCCTGGGCTACAGCATAGAGACCCTGTGCACAGACTCCAAAGAGAAGCTAACAGCAGTAAAGCCCAGAAGTTCTGATCCATGCTCCTGCTGTGACTCCTCTTTACATGCTCGAGGAGTTTGTTGGCTTTTCTGAGCTTCCGCATCATCAGCAGTGGACGGTGCTGTGACTGTTTGCTCTTTAGCAAGTGATGGAAGTAAGTAGCCAGGTTGGTGTGCTCAGAGCTCTTGACTCTTTAAAGTTACTAACTTCTGTGCGAGTCATTAAATCCCCCGCCTTACTTTTGATTGTCTCTGAAATGGTTGGAGTAGGATGGAGATGGGAGTTACAGTCATTAATTAGGTCGTTTCCTAATGTTAATAAAGGATAAGTATTCACTAGTATATTCTAAGAAAAATATAACTCTTCTCTTTAAAATCTTTGGTCCTTATAGGTTACAGGTAAATTGTGGAGGAGTTTTTTATGTTTCAACATTTGATAACAGTCAAAATAATTCATTCAAATACATTCAATCATATGAACGGTTGAATGAGTCTTTAGTTACACTGGTAGGAATAAAAATTTAAAATGCTGAGTACTCCATATTAAAAAGAGAGCGGAATACAAAGTCTATCCCTGGTTGTGTGCAGTTCAGTGGTGGCAGTACTTAGCATGACTGAGGCTCTGGGTTTGGTCCCAGGACTGCACAAACAGCAGAGACTGTCCTGTGAGGCAGGGTTAGGAGTGGGTGCCTCTATTTCCATCAGTGTTTCCCACCCTGGCATTCCAAATCACAAATTTATCTTAGATGGTTTGTCTTGCACTATTTCCCATAGGAGTATGTAGCTCTACTTAAAGCTGATTGTAGCTCTTGGTGGATGAAAACATTGGAGGTTTGCTGTCTCTTTTGTTTAGACTCATGCCTAGCCTGCCCTTTTTTTTTCTCAATTTTAGTTTGCTTAGTATAAGACAGGATTTCAGAATGGAAAGGAAAGGGTGACAGGATGAGAATTAAGAGTCCTGAGTGTTGGGGCTGGAGAGATGGCTCAGAGGTTAAGAGCACTGGCTGCTCTTCCAGAGGTCATGAGTTCAATTCCCTGCAACCACATGGTGGCTCACAACATCTGTAATATGATCTGGTGCCCTCTTCTGGTTTGCACAAAGACAGTGTATTCATATACATAAAATAAATAAATCTTTTAACAAAAGAGTTCTGAGTGTTGAATTTCTCCCAAGAGTCCATGGTTGTTTACTGTGGGCAGCTAAGACCATAGCCGGCAAGTATCTCAGACCTTAGCATAATACATTGAGTGGACCTGGGGCAGGCTGCCTTGTGACCTTTTTCCCTCCTTGCCTCGTGGTACATTCCAGAAGGCTGCCTTGTGACCTCTTCCTCTCCCTCAAGGTACTCTCCAGCTGTTCTCATTATTCCCATAATTACAGAGGCCTTCAGAGGACGAGTGAAACAAAGTCTAAAGATACCATCTTGTGGTTCCAGATGCCTAAAAATTCCACCCAGCCCCAGAACCACAGGGGCCCTCGCCCTGCCAAACATCCTGACTCCTGATATCTTGGGGCAAACCGCCCACCCAGATCACCTCACTCAGCCTCCTGCTTCAATGGTATATAATTGCCTGAGAAAAAATAAAATTTGCTCAGCTTGATCAGACTCCTTGACTCGCTGTCCGTTCTTCACATCTCTTGTCCCACATTCTCTCACTAGGGGCCCGAGGGTCCCAGTTGGTTGTCCGGAGCGTCTCGACAGTTTACCATAAGCTGGAGCTACGGAGGTGCTCTTTCAAACACCTGTGTACATGCCGTTTCTCTCTTACTCCCCTGGACTCCCCTGCCATGCCAGGCTGCCTGCGTTCACCCGTGTACACACACCTGCTGCTTTATAATCATCCAGAAGTGACTGATGAGTTCAGTGCGCTGCCTTACACCACAAGTCTTGGCACAAGGGCAGAGGCTGGAGGCAAGACAGTGAGTTTGAGGTTAGCACGGCTACCTTGTAGAATGTGACTTCATCAGATGGCTGAAGATTGGGAGGCCATCCGTTACTACAAGCTGCTCGCACACTTGATAAGTAACCATGTGCAGTTTACTTTGCTGAGCACATTGCAAGAAGTTTTGTAAATTCCAGAGCATAACTTGGGAAGTTATATTTGTTCTTAAGTGATGACACTAGCTAACCCCTGAACCCCCATGCTCCTAAATCTAGTGGGATCCTGGGCTTCACAAATTCAAAATGTGTTGTACATGTTGTTGGCTTTTCTCCTGATCATAGAAGATCATGTGTGAAATATCAGGCCCACTGTTTTGAGTTTTGAGAGACTGAAGTTTGAAGAGCCAAGTGTTTTAGTAACAGAGAAAATGTAGTCTGTGCTATGGATCCTAGAGAGAAAGGATGAAAAGACCTGCAATAGGTTTTTGTGAGGAGTCTGGGATTTTTCTGAGAAGTAGACTGGAGAGATGGCTCAGTGGTCCTGAGGTTAATTCCCAGCAAACACTTGGTTGCTGACATTCATCCATACTGGATTCTGATGCCTTCTTGCAGCAGGCAGGTGCACAAGCAGACAGGGTGTTCACACATAAAATAAATAAAATATTTAGGAAAAAGAACACAGGAAGAAGTGGCAGAAGAGCTCAGGAGTGGGAATGTGCTGCGACAATCCTGGTGAGAAAAGTGAAGATTGCAACTTCTGCCTCCATTCTAGGTGCCCTTTTGTTCCACTTGACTCTCCTGAGAGAGCTGCAAGCTGCATCTGTGCTGAGCCCTGGCCACAGGGAGGTAGGTGGGTGTCTTCGGAGGACACAGATAGAAAGATCCATATCTGAGAACCACTTGGGGACTCTGGAGAAAGGAATGGAAGAGTGTGACATGTCCTGAGCAGTGCAGAGTCTGTAGGGTGGCCTGGGGCTGTGGGAGGGGTGGAGGCCTGAGCAGAAGAGAGAGGTTGTGACAGACTTCCTGACAGCTCAGAATGGTTGCCTGGTTACCTTGTTGCCTTGCGCTGCCTAGTAGGTGGTTGGGTTGGGGGCTCAAGCCAGGGCCTGTTAGGCAAGTGAGCAGATTGAGATGGAACACTTCTTCTTTTGACATGTCCTTGTCCTCACATCAGCGGCATGGTTGATCTGGCTCTGTATCAGGATGGGAGATGTCTGCGGCCTTCACGGGGCATCTGCTGATGTTGATCCTCCCCCCAGAGTCCAGGTGGCAGTGTACAGGAAGGAACACACCTGGGTCCGCAGGCATGAACACCTGGGAAACGGGAGCCCTCACCAGTGCACACAAGGCAGCCTGCCCTTTGCCTAGTATCCACCCGGGAGCCTCCTGCTGCCAGGTGAGAAGCCAGTGCTGGGCTCAGTGGCCCCTGAGGCAGGTGGTCCTCTGCTTCATGGCATCTGTCAAAGTTCCCCTGTGCTCTTAACCGGGAATCTTTGTTGTGCCCATGGTCACAGGTGTCAGCACACCCAGGAGAAGCCTGGCAACTATAGTGGTTACCAGAGTGGGTGGCGTTATGCACAGAGCTGCTAGGTCTTCCAGGGGGCATGGCTATACTTTTGCTGTGTTTCTAAGGCTCCTCACCTATGGTCTAGTTTGGACTGAGCGTTTCCGGTGAGTTCCCTGAAGGTAGCCTACAGGAACATGTCCTCTCAACCATTCTCCAGCCCACAAGCCCTTCAGGGGCTGCCATGTGTCCTAAGTGGTGTGTGTGTGTCAGGGAGGTGCATTGTGTCCCAGGAGTCCTCCTGACCTGTGCCTGCCTCCTCCTTCGCATCTTCCCTCTTCACCCCATCCTACCTCATCCTCCCATATACCTACCTCTCAAAACCCCCGTGATTCCTCCATGGATACAAGCAGGCACCCAAGCTCATACCCGCTTCCCTTTGGGAAATCCTGCAGCCTGCCCAGAAATGCATCTCAGCCCTGTCTAGGAATAAAGGCTTGATGGCCATGCTAGAATCTTGTAACAGCCTGTTGCTTTTTTTGACTCTTCAAGGTCCGAGGGAGTGTGCCCATCATCCGCTGTTCCTTCCATCTCCTGTGCACTGCTCCTATCAAGATGAATTATTTTAATGATCTCTGATCCAGTTCCCCTGCATGTCTGCAGGTGGCAGTATGGGTCGTGATAATGAGGTGCACTGTTCTTGGACAGACAGGGAGGATTCAGTTCTCCTGAGCTCTTCTTGGGCCAGGAGACATATAGCAAGAAGCAGGGTCCTTGTAACCCATGGCCAGTACCGAACAACACAGGACTTGGCTAGCAGGACTGTTCAAGCACAGCCTCCATATCCTTGCTAGATGGCCATGTTGGCCAGAGTGACTGGACCTCTCTACACAGGAACTGTTGCAGGGGCTGCATATGGGTTTATGTGGAAAACAGCTCCTATCTGGCTGCCCTTGTTTGTGCACAAGGCCACTCTTGCACCCCCATAGTTTTGGTAGTGGAGTCTCCTGTACAACCAGAGCTGGCTTAGCTCACTTCTAGGACACACACACACATACACACACACACACACACACACACACACACACACACACACACAGAGGCTACTCAGTTTCTCTGGACAGTGATCATGATCTCAGAAACAGAAAGCCTTCCTGGCCAAATGTCCGTTTTATTTACTGAACCCCTCCCCTGCCCTCCTCAATCTCTCTTAGTACCCTCCTATTCATTCCCCCCTATCTATCTATCTATCTATCTATCTATCTATCTATCTATCTATCTATCCTGGAGCTGTGATACAGGTGGAGCTGGGGGACCCTGATCTGTCCAGAAAGGAGTGATATCCCAGAACCCTACAAGGCATGGGAACAATATCAAGGTCATATGCAACCTTGCTGTGTGTACCTAGTAGGCCAGGAGCCTAGGCAGTGTTGTGATTTGTGGTGAATCTTAACAGAAGCAGCCAGAAGAACTTGTGGACTGAAGAATGTTCTATAGTTGCCAGGCAGTCAGCTTACCATGCAGGCCAGGTTCACTATGAAGCCTCTTCCCTTCGATGCTCAGCATCCATACAGGCATCATGTTGGTGGCTTCTGCTGACTGTCTTGCTCACCTGGCCTACTAGGGATAAGAGGTTCAGGGCATGACAAGGCCTCTATCCTGTCCTTCCCTGCCCTGTCCAGGGATCTCAAGTGGAAAAATAAAGAAGGCACTGGTGCCAGAGTCTGGGATCTTATAAGCCTGGGATGTATGTGTGTGTGTGTGTCTGTGTGTGTGTGGGTGTGTGTGTGGGTGTGGGTGTGTGTCTATGTTTGGGTTGATTCTCTGTGTGTCTCCTGGAAAGGAATCAAGGATGTGAGAGCCTAGAAGCAAGGCCCTAGAGGACCCCGTGTTTAGCAATTATTATGGTGTTTAGGTCAGAGGTGATCATCAGAAGGACGGGATGGCATGTAGTGAAACACTTTAGGGCTTCATCTCTGTGGCCCAAGCACAAGGTCTGAAGTTTACCAGGGTGGCTGGGTTGAGCTCGTGAAGTTCCTTGAACCTTGGTGCTTGGGACCAGTTTAGTTACAACCACGTGGAAGGTGACAGGACCCTTCCTTGGGGGTCCCCTGCCAGCCTGGCACCTCTGAGCATTCAGAGAAGGCCCAATCTCGATGGAACTCCCTTTGGAGCATCAGAGTGGATGCTCTCAGTAGGCGTCCAAGAATGAGAACTAGGAAACAATGGCAGTGGCAGGGCTGTCTCAAGGATGCTGGGAGAGGGGTCTTCTTCTAGGTGCCATCCTAGAAGGTCTTGGCTAAGTGCAGCTGGGCCCCTGGAGACACTCAGTGCTACTGGAAGGAAAGCTTCCTGCTGGAGAGAGACAAGCATTTGCCCAGTGTTCACATCCTATATTTTACTTGGGCCCACACAGTCCTATGTACCCGGGATACTGTGGATGAAAACGTGTAGATCACAGATTGAAAGGGAGAACTCAAGAGAAAAGGAGCAACTAATAGAGAGGGGGGATGAGGAACTGTAGATGAAGTGTGTGTGTCTTTTTGAATGTTTTTGTATGTAGCCTATTGACCGGACCCATTTTCTCTAGGGAGAAATAGTTGTCTGTGCCCTAAAGAGAAAGGATGATAGTGCCTGATGTAGTTATTTGGAGCCTGGGACTTTTGTTAGTGGACTGGAGAGATGACCCAGTGGCTAAGAAACTCTGCTCTTCCAGATGTCCTGAGTTTAATTGCACAGCAAACACTCAATGGCTCACAGTTATATATAATGTAATGCAGTCAGGTGCAAATGGAAATAGGGATTTCACACATAAAATAAGTAAAATATCTAGGAAAAAAGGAGAGATGAAAGAATAACTCAGGAGTACGAATATGCTGGGGGCCTCCTGGTGGGACAAGTGAAAATTGCTAATTCTGCCTCCTTTCAAGGTGCCATTTGGTCCACTTAAATCTCCTGAGAGAGCTGCAAGCTGCATCTGTGCGGTGCCCTGGACACAGGGAGGTAGGTGGGTGTCTTGGGAGGACACAGAAAGAAAGATCCATGTCTGAGAACCACTTGGGGACTCGGGAGAAAGGAATGGAAGAGTGTGACATGTCCCGAGCAGTGCAGAGTGGGTAGGGTGGTCTGGGGCTGTGGGAGGGGTGGAGGCCTGAGCAGAAGAGAGAGATTGTGACAGACTTCCTGATAGCTCAGAATGGTTGCCTGGTTACCTGTTGCCTTGTGCTGCCTAGTAGGTGGTTGGGTTGGGGGCTCAAGCCAGGGCCTGTTAGGCAAGTGAGCAGATTGGGATGGAACACTTCTTCTTTTGACATGTCCTTGTCCTCACATCAGCGGCATGGTTGATCTGGCTCTGCATCAGGACGGGAGATGTCTGCGGCCTTCACGGGGCATCTGCTGATGTTGATCCTTCCCCCAGAGTCCAGGTGGCAGTGTACAGGAATGAACACACCTGGGTCCACAGGCATGAACAATTGGGAAACGGGAGCCATCAACAGTGCGCACAAGGCAGCCTGCCTTTGCCTAGTATCCAGCCGGGAGCCTCCTACTGCCAGGTGAGAAGCCAGTGCTGGGCTCAGTGGCCCTTGAGGCAGGTGGTCCTCTGCTTCATGGCATCTGTCAAAGTTCCCCTGTGCCCTTAACCAGGAATCTTTGTTGTGCCCATAGTCACAGGTGTCACCACACCCAGGAGAAGAAGCCTGGTAACTATAGTGGTTACCAGAGTGGGTGGTGTTATGCACAGAACTGCTAGGTCTTCCAGGGGCCATGGCTATACTCTTGGTGTGTTTCTAAGGCTCCTCCCCTAGGGTCTAGATTGGACTGAGGGTTTCTGCTGAGTTCCCTGAAGGTAGCCTACAGGAACACGTCCTCTCAAACATTCTCCAGCCCACAAGCCCTTCAGGGGCTGCCGTGTGTCCTAGGTGGTGTGTGTGTGTCAGGGAGGTGCATTGTGTCCCAGGAGTCCTCCTGACCTGTGCCTGCCTCCTCCTTCACGTCTTCCCTCTTCACCCCATCCGACCTCATCCTCCTATATACCTACCTCACCAAACTCCGATGGTTCCACCATGGATACAAGCAGGCACCCAAGCTCATACCCGCTTCCCTTTGGGAAATCCTGCAGCCTGCCCAGAAATGCATCTCAGGCCTGTCTAGGAATAAAGTCTTGATGGCCATGCTAGAGTCTTGTAACAGCCTGTTGCTTTTTTTGACTCTGCAAGGTCTGAGGGAGTGTGCCCATCACCTGCTGTTCCTTCCATCTCCTGTGCACTGTGCTGCTGAATTATTTTAATGATCTCTGCTTCAGTTCCCCTGCATGTCTGCAGGTGGCAGTATGGGTCCTGATAAGGAGGTGCACTGTCTTAGTAAGCACAGGGAGGATGCAGTTCTCCTGAGCCCTTCTTGGGCCAGGAGACATATAGGAAGAAGCAGGGTCCTTGTAACCCACTGCCAATACTGAACGCCACAGGACTTGGCTAGCAGGACTGTGCAAGGACAGGCTCCAGATCCTCTCTAGATGGCCATGTTGGCCAGGGGCTGCATCTGGGTTTATGTGGAAAACAGCTCCTGTCTGGCTGCCCTTGTTTGTGCACAAGGCCACTCTTGCACCCCCATAGTTTGGTAGTGGAGTCTCCTGTACAACCTGAGCTGGCTTAGCTCACTTCTAGGACACACACGCACACACACACACACACACACACACACACACACAGGGATGCACATAGGCATATAGGCATGTACACACACAAACACACACACACACACAGGCTACTCAGTTTCTCTTGACAGTGATTAGGATCTCAGAAACAGAAAGCCTTCATGGCCAAATGTCCGTTTTATTTACTGAACCTCTCCTCTGCCCTCCTCAATCTCTCTTAGTACCCTCCTATTCAGTCCCCTCTCTCTATCTATTTATCTATCGATCTATCTTGGAGCTGTGCTACAGGTGGAGCTGGGGGACCCTGATCTGTCCAGAAAGGAGTGATCTCCCAGAACCCTACAAGGAATGGGAACAATATCAAGGTCATATCCTGTCCTTCCCTGCCCTGTCCAGGGATCTCAAGTGGAAAACTAAATAAGGCACTGATGCCAGAGTCTGGGATCTTATAAGCCTGGTAGGTAGGTGTGTGTGTGTGTGTGTGTGTCTGTGTGTGTGTGTGTGGGTGTGTGTGTGTGTCTGTGTGTGGGTGTGTGTCAGTGGGTGTGTTGATTCTCTGTGTGTCTCCTGGAAGGGAATCAAGGATGTGAAAGGCCAGAGGCAAGCCCATAGATACCCCAGTGTGTAGCAATTATTATAGTGTTTAGGTCAGAGGTGATCATCAGAAGGACAGGATGGAATGTAGAGAAACACTTTAGGTCTTCATCTCTGTGGCCCAAGCAGAAGGTCTGCAGTTTTCCAGGGAGGCTGGTTTGAGCTCGTGAAGTACTATGAGACCTGGTGCTTGGGACCAGTTGAGTGACAACCACGTGGAAGGTAGCAGGAACCTTCCTTGGGGGTCCCCTGCCAGCGTGGCACCTCTGAGCATTCAGAGCAGGCATAATCCTGATGGAACTCCCTTTGGAGCATCAGAGTATATGCTCTCAGTAGGCGTCTAAGGATGATAATTAGAAAACAATGGCAGTGAGGCTGTCTCGAGGATGCTAGGAGAGTGGTCTTCTCCTAGGGGCCATCCTAGAAGGTCTTGGCTAAATGCAGCTGGGCCCCTGGAGACACTCAGTGCTACTGGAAGGAAGGCTTCCTGTTGGAGAGTGACAAGCATTTGCCCAGTGATCATATTCTGTATTTCAATTTGTCTCCTGGGTACTGCAACTGAAATTGTGTGGATCACAGATGGAGAGAAAGAGGTGGAGTGAGGAGGAGCTAGAGGTAGATAGATAGATAGATAGATAGATAGATAGATAGATAGATAGACAGACAGACAGAGATAGGAATAGATACAGGCAGAGAAAGAGGAAGAGAGAGACAGGGAGTGACAGAGAGAGGGAGAACGAGTGTCTGTAGATGATCTGTGTTTTTATTTTAAGTGTCTTTGTTTGCAGCCTGTAGACCAGACCCGTCTTCTCTAGGGAGAAATAATTGTCTGTGCTATGGGTCTGGGCCCTAGAGAGAAAGGACGATAGTGCCTGGTGTAGTTTTTTTTTTGTGAGGAGTCTCAGACTTTTGTTTGTAGTGGACTGAGAGATGGTTCAGTGGCTAAGAGCACTGTCTGCTCTTTCAGAGGTCCTCAGTTCAATTGCCAGCAAAGGCTTGGTGGCTGATACTCCTCTATACTGGAATCTGATGTCCTCTTCCAATAAGCTGGTGCACACATAGATAGGGCATTCACAAATAGAATGAGTAAAGTCTTTTCGAAAAAAAGGAGACGTGGAAGAAGGGGTCAGGAGTGGGAATGTGCTGGGGGATCCTGATGGGACAAGTGAAAATTGCTCCTTCTGCCTCGTTTCTAACTGCCTTTTAGTCCATTTGAATCTCCTGAGAGAACTGCAGGCTACATCTGTGCTGAGCCCTGGACACGGGGAGGTATGTGGTGTCTTGGAAGGATGCAGAAAGAAAGATCCATGTCTGAGAACCACTTGGGGACTCTGGAGGAAGGAAGGGAAGAGTGTGACGTGTCCTGGGTGGTGCCCGGTGTGTAGGGTGGAGTGTAGGTGGGGATGGGGTGTAGGCCTGAGAAGAACAGACAGATTATGACTGGCTTCCTGGATGCTCAGAATGGTTGCCTGGTTGTCTGGCGCTGCCCAGTCGGTGGTTAAGGTTTGAGGGTTCAGGCAGGGCCTGCTAGGCAAGTGGGCAGATTGGGACAGACCATTTTTTCTTTTGACAGGTCCTTTGTTCTCACGTCAGGGGTGTGTTTGGCCTGGGTGTGCACCAAGATTGTAGATGTTTGCTGCCCTTGGGAGGCAGCAGAGGCTCTGCTGTCATTGATCTTTCCTCCAGAATCCAGATGTTGGGGCACTTGAAGGCTCAGGTCTGGGTCCACAGGCATGAAGGACTAGGAAACTGGAACCCTCAGCGGCAGGCACACAGCTACCTGCCCCTTACACAGCATCCTCTCTGGAGCCTCCTTTTCCTTCCTTCCTTCCTTTCATTCATTTAGAAAAAAGATGAATTCATATGTATTTTACATGTATAGGTGCTTTACCCATATACTTATCTATGCATAATGTGTGTAAAGTCTGAAGAGGCCAGAAATGAGCATCTGATCTTGTGGCACTAGGGTTATAAATGGCTGTGAGCTACCATATGGGTAATGACACTCAAACCAGGGACCTCTGGGAGAGTAGTCAGCACTGTACATCTATGTACACCTGTTCTCCAGAGGATACTACAGCACATTCCCAGTTCTGCTGTACACTTCCTATAATCTTATCCCTTGCTGATCTTTTCCCTTGGGAAAATTGAAGGTCTTTGCAAATCTGTACAGTAGTCTCCTATTGTTGACTGGGTAGGTATTTTTTTCACAAAGGACTGAATGAATATACTATTCATTATTATACTATTAGCTGAATCATTAACAGTAGAAAAGTTAAGAGATTCTGAATTCATTAATAACATTAATTTTATTACATTTAAAATGACTTATCATTAGTAGATATTTGATACTTTTTCTAGCTCAGTGTATAGCACCTAGGAGACCTAAACTATTATTTAGGTAGTAGGTAGGTTTGTTAGTCGTTGTATTTAGAGAGGGCTGAGGTGCTTTTGTAAATACAGCAGAGATAGTAAGGTATGCTAAGTTTTCTATTACCTTTTTTTTCCCTCTCTCATTTTTTTACAGGGTTTTTCTGTAGCTTTGGCTGTCAATCCCTTGGTTTGTAGATCAAGCTGTCCTTTAACTGACAGAAATCCATTAGCCACTGCCTTCCTGAGGGTTGGAATTATAGGCTGAACCACCACGCCCAGCTCTATTAGCTTTTGAAATAGGCCTGCTCTTACAATATAAAAGCTCAATTTGCTTTTTTTTGTTTTTGTTTTTGTTTGTTTTTTGTGGAGGGGGAGGTATAGACATTTACTTATGACAAAAAGTTTGCATATCCTCAGGGAATTGTGTTAATGTCTTAATTTGTGGAATTGTGGCACTTGTCTCACAATTTTATGTCATGAAAATTAATTTTTTTTTACATTTAAAGACAAGCTTCTTAAAAGAATAAATTCCTTTTTAGCTATTAGCAGTTGAATTTTTAGTTTTTTTAAAGCATGCTAAGCAATTTCTTACTACCATAGCACCTTTATTATTATTAATATTTATTATTATTATTATTATTGTTGTTATTATTATTATTATTATTATTATTATTATTATTATTATTATTGTTAATTTTGGTTTTTCAGGACAGGGTTTCTCTGTGTAGCCTTGGCTATCCTAGACTTGTTTTGTAGACCTGGCTGACCTCAAACTCGCAGGCCTCTGCCTCCCATATGCTGGGATTAAAGGCTTGTGCCACCACACCTGGCACTTGATATTGTTTTTAAAACATTCATGTAAGTGTGTACATATACATATAAACTGTGGTTTATGTTTAATCTGCAAGCACTAGGCTGGGCAGAATGTGAGCTATTCTAATCTTAATACCCTTAAACCCAACATGTAAACCATTACCTTGCCAGTGTGATAACTCCCGGGTGGATTATCTTCCCTCCATCTCTTTTTTCCCACCATCCTCCTCATGCTTCTCACCCATAAATTCCTCCCATCCACTTCCTGTCCTTCTGCCCAGTTGATTGGCCAAATAGCTTTTTACTGGCACTCAAGGCATTCCTCCATATCAGGATGCATAGAAAGGTCCTGTAACAAAACAAACAAACAAGCAAACAACACACACACACACACACACTTGTTTATCTCATGCATAAATTCTGGACATGGCAGATATTAAGTTCACCAATAACTGAAAAAAATTCTGAATTTTTCTCCATTGCTAAGAGCCAGGGAGAAGGACTGTAGCTCCTCTGGATGGAAGGATCCATCTCCATGTAGGACCTCCTTGAGTTATTACTCATCTTTGAATTCCATGTACATCTATCTCTCATTCATTACATGAACATCCTATGATCCCCTCAGGCTGACTATGGGCTAAACATCTTTCACACAAACCCATAGCTGTGGTCAGAGGACCGGATTGTCCTTGTAATTTCCTGGGTCCTTCTCACATCACTTATTTATCAGGATCTG
>CAJRSG010015257.1:8808-70098 GCA_907169655.1 Acomys percivali
TCTCTCTCTCTCTCTCTCTCTCTCTCTCTCTCTCTCTCTCTCTCTCTCAGACACCAGCCTTTGGTATACTATTTTATTAGTTGTTTTCTATATTTTTTATTCTCTGAGATAATGTCTCTCATTCAGGTAAAAACTATCCAAAAGACTAGGCGGTCTGGTCAATGACCATAGAGATCAGCCTCATTTCTTCCTCCTGAGCACTGAGGAAAGCTGGGAATTGAAGAGGTGTTCTTCACCATGGAAAAGCACATCAATTGGACACCCAGAGTCAAATGGTCAGTCCTATAATCATATATGAGCAATGTTATACAAGGTGAACATGCTATTTCTAGGAGTACATGTGCATGTAATATATATTTATACATACAATAATAGTAAAAATGATGTCATGAATTTGAAATAGAGTTAGGGGCGATATATGCAAAAGTTTGGATGGAAGAAAGAGACTGAAGAAATGTAATTACACTACAATTTCAAAAAAGTGTGTGCCATCATGCTCAGCATTTATAAAGTTAAACTTCTGGGGATAAATTTGCAGGTGTTCTGGTTCCATCCATTTTTTTGCAAATTTTGTGATGCCATTTTCATTGATTAGTAATACTCTATTATCTAAATGTACCACATTATCTTTTTTGTGTTTTTTAAAAATATATTTTATTAATCTATTCCTATTACAAATCAATTGTTATCCCATCCCTTGTATCCTCCCATTTATCCCTCCCTCCCATTTTTCCCCTTACTCCCCTCCCTATGATTGTGAATGAGGGGGACTTCTTCCCCATGTATATGCTCATAGGGTATCAAGTCTCTTCTTTATCAATTCTTCTGTTGAGGGACATTTAAGTTGTTTCTAATCTCTGAATATTATAAATAGAGCATCAATGAACATAGTTAAGCAGTGAAGTATCACAGATCAGAAATGTGATTAACATCATATGTTAATATTAGTTGTATCAAGCCATAATCCATAGAACCACAGGGGACAGGTATAGATTGAGGGACTCGAGGGAAAAGATAGATCTTGTTAGGAAACAGAAATAGAATATTAGCTATGAATAGATAGTGTCATTAAAATTGGAGGATCACGTTGGAAAGGGAGTGGAGGGAATAGGAGATGTGATGGTGGGAGCTAATACCAGAAAAGACAGCTAATAATAGGGAGCATTTGTTGGGTAGTATGGAAATATAATACAGTAGAAACTTCCTAAAATATGTACTTATACGGAGACAGTCAAAATGAAGTCATAAGACAATGGGGGAGATAGAACCCCAACTAGTCATCTCTTGTCATCAAATGAAGCTTCCACTAGGGGGATTGGATTATAACTAATTGAGTTATTGGTCAAAAGGTTTCCATGGGAATCACTAAATAGCTCTTATCAAGACTAAAGGTGACTCTCCACAAACACGAATGTGCCTTTATTTGGTAACAGTTTGGTGTTTGATGTTTTCTTTTTTGGGTGTTGTTTTATTTGGTTTTCTTGGTTTTAGAGGCTCTGTTCTATTAGTTTTTGTTTGAGTTTGTGAAAAAACTGGAAGATCAGTAAGCAGAGGAAGATGATCTGGAAGGACTTGATGGAAAGGAAAAATATGTTTAAAAACTGTTTTAAATTATAGCAAATTTACAGGTAATGTGTGTGGACATTAACACTTGAAAATATCACTGGTCCTACATATATCTATGCAATTTGTTTAAATTTTTTATTAATTTATTCTTGTTACATCTCAAAGGTTATCCCATCCGTTGTATCCTCCCATTCCTCCCTCCCTCGCATTTTCCCCTTACTCCTCTTCCCCTATGACTGTTCCTGAGGGGGATTTCCTCCCCCTGTATATGCTCATAGGGTATCAAGTCTCTTCTTGCTAGCCTGCTATCCTTCCTCTGAGTGCCACCAGGTCTCCTTCTCCAGGGGACATGGTCAAATATGAGACACCAGAGTTCGTGTGAAAGTCATACCCTACTCTCCACTCAACTGTGGAGAATGTTCTGTCCATGGGCTAGATCTGGGTAGATGAGAGAAGCATGGGAGAATAGCAAAGTAGAAGGATCCAGAGGGTCCTAGAAACCTACAAGTAGAACATTATGCTAGGCAGATCTGGGCCAAGGGGTCCCACTCAAACTAAGGCACCAGCCAAGGACAATACAGGCGGTAAACTTTAAACCCCTACCCAGATCTATCTATGCAAATTATTTCACGTGTTTACTGAGTTGATTATGTCATATAATACCTACATACCTATAATACCTATATCAAGTATATAATTGGGAAAGATTGACGTGTCTGTATTCACAAATCTATAATGGCAATCAATATTTTGGGGTTGTTTATTCATTATTCCACAATTTTTTCCAATAGCACTATTGCTTTCCTTCCAGATTAGGTCTCCACCTCTAGAAGCCACCAACTTGCTCCCTAGCACTTTGTTTTAATAAATTTTATTATTTTAGAGCTTTGTATATATAGAACTGTCTTTCATTTTTTCATCAAGCAAAATGATTTGGATGAAATCCGTGTTGTTTCAATATCAATATATGCTATTATACAGATACATATAATGTATTTGTATCATCATCAATTATTTATATATATATATAATATTTTCCAAATTAGATAATTAAAATAAAACATAATAAGCATTTATAAATATTTTAAACTAACAATACTTTAATTCATTTTGAATAAATAACCTGTGTATTTCGTAATCAGTCATTAGTAACAATCATTGATACATTAAGAAATTGCCAAATAATTTTCAGAGAGGTTAGATCAGTTTTCATGGCCAGCAACAGAGATTGAGATATTTAGTGACCCTGGAATTTTTCAAGATTGAATTGTATTACTTGTCATTGTAATAGTAGTGTTTCTCATTTTTATCTCATTTATTTTCATGTGATTAGTGAAGAATTATTATGTAGTTAAAGGCCATTGTCAGAGCTTCATTTTAAAATATTTATGTATCCTTAAGCTCTACTAAAATATGATTTCAGAAGTATACAATTCAACACATTGCAACTAATATATGATAGATATGGTAGTATAATAAACTTCAGACACATGAAAAATGAAGAAAACTAAACCAGGCGAATAATAGTTATAGTGGTTATTAAAAAAAAAAACCTGTTAGTCTTTGAAGAAGCAAATAACAAATCACATATTTCTTATTCTAGGCAAGGAGAACAAAAGAGTGTGTGTCAGTAAATCATGGCAGAGGGGGGTCTGTATACCCAGAGAAAATTAATCTAGAGTGGGAAGGAAATAATGGCATTTTAGGAAGAAAGGGTGTTGAAAACAATTTTTTTAGCAGTGCATATAGACCAGAAAAAAGTGAGAGGTCTGTTGTGCTGAAAGGTAGAGATACCAAAGAAAAATATGGATCTGCCAACAGATATGAAGAACACTGACACTGGAAAGTAGGAGGGTCAATGTATGGATTATTTTATTATTTCATATATTTTCAAAAGTTAATATGCTGTTTAAACAAAAGCAAATCTATTGTAGTATGAAATGAACAATATAAATAAAAGTAAAACATTAGTTGAAAATATTGAAATCACCAGTAGGAAAACCAAAAAATTGCAATAATATTAGAATATGTATAACATCCCTTGTAATTAAATGGCAATATATTTAAGTGTATATTATACTTTTATGTAAACCACTAGATACTGAAAATATAATTACATTTTATTTGAAAAAAAAGAAAAAATAATAAATCATTCATTTAAGTATGGAGAGGAAAATATAATAGAAACAGAAAAATAATGAAAAATAGTAAGCATATGGGTTTAAGTACAACCACATCTGTAAATGTATATGACAATTGTCCAAATATGAGTCACTTTAACAAAATAAAAATCCTCAGTGTAATCTATTTTCAACAAACCTAATTTTATGGTATCATATAAATACCATAAAAATGCATAGAAATAGCTATGTTGTTCATGCTTGCTTTATAATTATTCTATCGGATAAGATACACTTCTAGGTTTCTTCTTTGCTAATGTTGTTTCTATGTATGGTTATATGTACTTCCATATTATTTAGAGAGAGCTTGACATCTACTACTTAAATTAAAGACAATGAATGTCATGAAAGATAATGAATGAAATATTATTTCATGCATTTATGATGGGGTAATGAATGTGGTGCTTGTGTGGAGAAAGAGCTGTGCACATCATTCATGGGTTTATATACTGATGTGGTTATCATGAAAAACAATATGTACATTTGCATTGAAATTTAAAATAGAATTACATGACCAAATAACAACTCGTTTAGTTTATTGAAGTGTTATTCACAATGATTTCACTATTTTAAGAATAAAAATTATATGAATATGGATATACATCTACATTGGTCTAGTTTAATTTCTCTTCTTGATTTTGTTGGGCTTGTTGTATTGGGTTTGTGTTTGCCCTTTGAGAAAGAACAAAAAAGTTGGACAAAGAAAAGGAAAAGGAAAAGATTTATAAGGAATTGAGGAGATGAAAAATATAATCAATATGTAATTATATCTCAGAAATCTTTTAGGTAATAATTAAAAATTGCAGGCATTCTCACACATTATAACATGCCTATTTCCTTATCCCTGAATATATCTATGTAAATTAATTTAATTCTTTACTGAATTAACTTGGTTATATTATATATATATATATTTATGCTATTACTTTCCACATATATAATGTCACAATATATATAATCTTCATACTCTTACTTTCTATATGGATAATGTCATAGTACATAGTCTTTATACTCGTACCTTTTGTATATGCAATGTAATATCACCCAGTTTGAAAATAATAAAAAATAATTATTTGTCACAATATTGAAGAACCAAGTCAATTGTTATGCTAGGTAAAATTAACCAGTAACAAAATATAAACACTGCATTATTGCATGTATTTTGAATTTTTTTAATGTCAACTATACTGAGATATATAATAAACTCATTTTTAAATGAAAGTCACAAATACAGTTTAGTTATTAGGGAAGACTATATTCATTTGATATGTTTCCACCAAATGGTGCTGAACAATCACTTATCAGCATACAAAGCAAAGAAACATATAACCCATACCTCCTACCATAATGGATGAAGGATCTAAAATGGAAACATGATAAACTAAGCTGAATTAAAATTATGAACTTAAATAACTCATGGAATTGATAAGACAATAAAAGAAATAGAGATCATTTACTGAGATTAAAACTTCTTGAAATCATCTATACATAATGGACTTGACATAAGAAAATAAGGAAGGAATGAAAGAAGGAATAAAGAAAGGAAAGAAAGAAAGAAGGAATGAAAGAAGAAAGGAAGGAAGAACAAAGAAACCAACTAGTAAAATGATTGAATAGTTAGACTGTATAATTTTTTAAAAAATATACTGATGGAAACTGTAGCCTTTAAAAAAGAGCAAATTGTGACAAAGAAATGCTAAAGAGATATACATATACAGAGAAAATATCATCTGACATTACAATAAATAGAGGTCATCTGCAATCCATGAGCGATCTTAAGAAAAAAAAAAAAAGAAACAATCCGACAATACCTTCATGTCTGATTTCTGGCATCCAGCCATGAGAAAATAAATTTCTGTTGTTTAAGCCATGTGGACTAAGCTGGCAATTTTTTTTATGACAGGTTAATAATGAATTCAATTGGTATCATCGTATGTGGATATTTTACATGATTATGTATTAAATTTCAATTCAGCCTCTCATTTTCTCCTGTTTTTAAAGGCACTCATATCATATTTATACTTTTATGGTCTGATATGTCTCTCTACCTCATAGATACTTAAATTTTAAAAGTTCTGAATAATGTTTCTTCTAAATACTTTTTATCATTGTGTCTTTAACATCACTAAATTTTAACATACAATGTCTTCTTTGCAATTATTTTCATTAGTAAACTTTATTTCAGGCATTCAATACTTTATGTGTCTTACTATTTTATTTTTTGATTCATTAGATATAAGATAAAAAATATTTTATGTACTCAAACCTTTTTCAAATATCTAATTGTTTCAGATCAATTTCAGTCTTTTTCTTATTATAAGTTTTATGTGCCTAGCTTTCCTTGCTTTGTCATTTTTTAATTGGATGTCAGGCCATAAGAATAAAAGTTTTATTGGTTTTTAATGGTTTCTGTTGATGCTGTATGCTACTGGATGTCTATGAATATTCTTCAGATTTGTTCTTAGTTGCAGTTAGGTTACATATAATGAATATTATTCCTTATGGTTTTGTTTTTAAGATTTGATGGATAACATCAAGGTAAAATAGGGAAATGTGAAATAGCTGTGATTATTTCCCTTACTGAGACAAGAGGATTCTTGGTATTCTTTGTGGTACTCTACAAATGAAATGACTTTCTAGGATGTGTGAAAGGAATATTTAGTCTTGTCAGCCTGATGTGAGTGTCTGGGGTATATTTCTCAGTTATTGATAATTCTTTCTTAGAGCAGTAGCTTCTTCATATGCATGTCTTAATTTGTATTCTCAGAATAGACTTAAAGAATATCTCTAGTAATATATATATATATATATATATATATATATATACTTATATACCAACAACTCCTTTCTCTTCTGTTATACAACCTCAAGGTATATTGTTCTTTCCTGCTCTCATCAAGTCAATCACAGTGGACAGTGGGTCACTGTTCTCTGTAACACAAACTGGAAACTCATTGAAAGCAGTATTATGAAACAACTATAGGTCTCATCTCATTTTCATTTATTTGTGTCAATAATCATTTTTTCTGCTTCCTAATACTCAATGCCTTGAACACCTTATCTACTCTTTTAGTTCATGAGATGAGCAGGTAAACCTAGAAACTAATTCTCCATGTTAAATGAAGTAGGAGTCCTGATTTATATAGAACCTCCTTCCTGATTAAACATAGAACACTCAAGTCTATACAGAAAATAAGTTTCTCAGGAAATTTAAAATAGGAATAGGATCGTTATAATGTAGTACATCTTATTAAATATGGGTTTAAATATTTTAATTATAATAAAGAGTATTTTCTTATATACACAATTATATATAAATTATATAAGTATTTTTATTTAGTTAATTTATAATGAAATAAAAATATTTTGAATAAATAATTTAAAGTGGTTCTTATATTTCTAACTTTAGTAGCTGCTTTACAAATTAATGATAGTTCATTAAGAAGTATACACTTATTTTATATGCAAATATGACATGAGCTCCAATACTAAGACAGAAACACATCTATACTCTGAAAAATTTTATCAGCTGTGAATCTTCTTTGTTTTGATTATAGATCAATTTTATGTGACTGGGAATTTTGTCTATGTTATTGTCTCGAATACAATTTTGCAACTGTTTCAGCTTTTGAAAACTTCAGTTTTATGATAAACCACTCGTACCAGACCAATTATTTATGTTCACTAAAAATCTCTTTCTATGTGTGTCAGTGATATTTGCTTTCTTTCTAGTCATTGAAATATTTACATTAGAAACTTAGACAAAAACACTAATAACAATATACAGTTACTTAAGTGACAACCGACCCAAAATAGTCTTAATAGGGTAGAATAATAGTATAGCATCACTCTTAATTATTATAATGAGGTTTCAAAGTGTATCAATGATTTCATATGATTTCTTCTTTAGATGATTCTCATGAAGAATGAGACCAAAAAGCAGACCTTCAAATCTGTAATTGTATCTGCTCAGTCTTTGATTTTTGCCCTTTAAATATACCAATTATGTTGTTCTATTAGCCTCAGAATGGAACAGATCTAAGAATTACCCTTAACTGATGGGTTCCTGTGTGCTTTCCAAACTGAATTGTCAGATTTATTACATTGCATTTTAGCTGGTAATTATTTTCTGTAATACAGAGCTCATGAAGATTAAACTTAGTTATTCATGTGATACCTAAATTTCAATACTTTTATTCCACATCAATTTCACCTCATATTTATTTATTTATATTTAATTTATATTTTTTAATTTATTCTTGTTACATCTCTATGGTTATCCCATCCCTTGTATCCTCCCATTCTCCCCTCGCTCCCATTTTTCCCTTATTCCCCTCCCCTATGACTGTTCCTGAGAGGGATTTGTATATGCTCATAAAGTATCAAGTCTCTTCTCGGTGACCTGCTGTCCTTCCTCTGAGTGCGACTAGGTCTCCCCCTCCAGGGGACATAGTCAAAAGTGAGGCACCAGAGTACATGATAAAGTCATATCCCACTCTCCACTCAAGTGTGGAGACTGTCCTGTCCATTGGCTAGATCTGGGTAGGGGTTTAAATTTTACCATCTGTATTGTCCTTGGCTAGTGACTTAGTTTGAGCGGGACCCCTTGGCCCAAATCTGCCTATCATAATGTTCTACTTGTAGGTTTCTAGGACCCACTGGATCCTTCTACATTGCTATTCTCACATGCTTCTCTCATCTAGAGTCCCAATAGGATGTCCTCCCCTAGGTCCCAGTTTCCTGGTAAGGGAAGGCTTTGGTGGGACATGCCCCTTGGGCTAGTATGCAGATATAAGTGAGTATATACCATTTGAGTCTTTCTGCTTCTGGGTTAACCCACTCATTATGATCATTTCTAGATCAATCCATTTATCCACAAATTTCTGGAATTCCTTGTTTTTAATAGCTGAGTAGTATTCCATAGTGTATAAGTACCACAGTTTCTTTATCCATTCTTCTACTGAGGGACACTTAGGCTGTTTCCATGATCTGGCTATTATGAATAAGGCTGCTATGAACATGGTTGAGCAAATTTTCTTGTTGTGTACTGGTGCATCTTCTGGGTATATTCCAAGGAGTGGAATAGCTGGGTCTTGAGGAAGCCCTCTTCCCAGTTTTCTGAGATAGCACCAGATAGATTTCCAAAGTGGCTGTACTAGTTTGCATTCGCACCAGCAATGAAGGAGTGTTCCTCTCTCTCCACATCCTCACCAGCAAATGGTGTTGCTTAAATTTTTGATCTTAGCCATTCTGATGGGTGTAAGATGGAATCTCAGGGTTGTTTTGATTTGCATTTCCCTGATGACTAAGGAGGTTGAGCATTTCTTTAAGTGTTTCTCAGCCATTTGATTTCCTCTGTTGAGAATTCTCTGTTTAGTTCCAAGCCCCATTTCTCGATTGGGCTATTTTGTTTGGTGGTGTTTAATTTCTTGAGTTCTTTATATATTTTGGATATTAGACCTTTGTCAGATGTAGGGTTGGTGAAGATCTTTTCCCAGTCTGTAGGCTGTCGCTTTGTTCTCTTAGCAGTGTCTCCAGCCTTACAGAAGCCTCTCAGCCTCATGAGGTCCCATTTATTAATTGTTGACCTTAAGGTCTGGGCTGTTGGTGTTCTGTTCAGGAAGTTGTCTCATGTGCCAATATGTTCCAGGCTCTTCCCCACTTTTTCTTCTAACTGACTTGGTGTCTCTGGTTTTATGTTGAGGTCTTTAATCCACTTGGGTTTGAGTTTTGTGCAAGGTGACAGATATGGGTCCAGTTACATTTTTTTACACATTTTCCTCCAGTTAGACCAGCACCATTTGTTGAAGATGCTATCCTTTTTCCATTGAATGGATTTGGCTTCTTTGTCAAAAATCAAGTGACCATATGTGTATGGATTCATATCTGGGTCTTCGATTTGATTCCACTGATCAACCAGCCTGTTGCTGTGCCAGTACCATGCTGTTTTAATTACTATTGCTTTATAGTACAGTTTGAGATCAGGTATGGAGATTCCTCCGGAGCACCTTTTATTGTACAAGATTGTTTTAGCTATTCTGGGTTTTTTGTTTTTCCATATGAATTTCAGAATTGTGCTTTCAATGTCTATAACAAATTATGTAGGTATTTTCATAGGGATTGCATTGAATCTGTAGATTGCTTTTAGTAGTATGGTCATTTTTACTATGTTAATTCTCCCGATCCATGAGCAAGGAAGTTCCTTCCATCTTCTCATGTCATCTTCAATCTCCTTCCTCAGAGTTTTGAAATATTTTTCAAACCAGTCCTTCATTTGCTTAGTTAGAGTAACTCCTAGATATATTATATTGCTTGAGGCTAATGTGAAGGGTATGGCTTTCCTAATTTCTTCCTCTGCAAGCTTGTCATTTGTGTATAGGAAGGCTACAGACTTTTTTGAGGTAATTTTTTATCCAGCCAAATTGTTGAACGTGTTTATCAGCTGTTGGAGTTCTCTGGTGGAATTTTGAGGGTCACTTATGTACTCTATCATATCATCTGCAAATAGGGATAGTTTGACTTCTTCCTTTCCCATTTGGATACCCTTGATCTCCTTTTGTTGTCTTCTTGCTCTGGCTAGAACTTCGAGTACTATATTGAAGAGATATGGAGAGAGTGGGCAGCCTTGCCTTGTTCCCGATTTTAGAGGAATTTCCTTGAGTATCTCACCATTTACTTTGATTTTGGCTATTGGCTTGCTGTATATAGCCTTTATTATGTTGAGGAAAGCGCCTTGTACCCCCATTCTCTCTAAATCTTTAAACATGAATGGGTGTTGGATTTCATCAAATGCTTTCTCTGCATCTATAGAGATGATCATGTGGTTTTTTATTTTCAGTTTGTTTATATGGTAGATTACATTGATGGATTTCCGTATATTAAAACATCCCTGCATGCCTGGAATGAAGCCTACTTGGTCATGATGAATGATATCCTTTATGTGTTCTTGTATTCGTTTTGCAAGAATTTTATTTAGTATTTTTGCATCGATGTTCATAAGAGAAATTGGTCTGAAATTCTCTTTCTTTGTTGAGTCTTTGTGAGGTTTAGGTATCAACATGACTATGGCCTCATAGAATGAATTGGTAATGTTCCATCCATTTCTATGTTTTGGAGTAGCTTGAAGAGTATCGGTATTAGCTCGCCTTTGCAGGTTTGGTAAAATTCTGCACTGAAACCATCTGTCCCTGGGCTTTTTTTGTTTGGGAGTCTATCAATGATTGCTTCTATTTCTGTAGGGGAAATGGAACTCTTTAGCTTGTTTATCTGGTCTTCACTCAAATTTGTCAAGTTAAATTGATCAAAAAAATAGTCCATTTCCCTTAGATTTTCAAATTTTGTGGCATATATGCCTTCAATGTAGGATCTTATGATTCTTTGTATTTCCTCAGTGTCTGTTGTTATGGCTCCATTTTCATTTCTGATTTTGTTGATTTTAATACTGTCTCTCTGCCTTTTAGTTAGTTTGACTAATAGTCTGCCTATCTTGTTGATTTTCTCAAAGAACCAGCTCTTGGTTTTGTTGATTCTTTGGACTGTTTTCTTAGTTTCTATTTTGTTAATTTCAGCCCTGAGTTTGATTATTTCCAGACGTCTTCTCCTTTTGGGTGTTTCTGCTTCTTTTTTTTTTCCCCTAGGGCTTCCAGCTGTTTTGTTAAGTTGCTTATGTGCGATGTTTCCAATTTCTTTTTAAAGGCATTTAGTGCTATGAATTTTCCTCTTAACACTACTTTCAATGTATCCCACAAATTAGGGTATGTTGTTCCCTCATTTTCATTGAATTTCAGAAACTCTTTGATTTCTTTCTTTACTTCTTCCCTGACCCATGTGTCATGTAGCAGAGATTTGTTTAGTTTCCACGTATGTGTAGGCTTTTTGTTGTTTCTGTTGTTGAATTGCAGCCAAAGAGCATGGTGATCTGATAGGATACAAGGTATTTTTTCAATCCTCTTGTATCAGTTGAGGCCTGCTTTGTGACCTACGATGTGATCAATTTTGGAGAATGTTCCATGGGGTATAGAGAAGAAGGTATATTCTTTCTTGTTTTGGTGAAAGGTTCTATAGATATCTGTTAGACCCATTTGACCCATGGCATTGGTTAATGATGTTATTTCTCGGCTTAGTTTCTGTTTCAGTGTCTTATCCTTCAGTGAGAATGGGGTGTTGAAGTCTCCCACTATTATTGTGTGGGTATCGATGTGTGGTTTAAGTTTTTTTAGCAGATCTTTTAAAAATGTGGGTGCCCTTGTATTGGGAGCATTGATGTTCAGAATTGTGATGTCATCTTGGTAGACTTTAACTTTGATGAGTATGAAATGCCTTTCTGCATCCCTTTTGATTAATTTTGGTTGAAAGTCTATTTTGTTTGATATTAAAATGGCTACGCCTGCTTGCTTCTTGTGACCATTTGCTTGGAATAATTTTTCCAACCTTTTCCCTGAGATAATACCTATCGTTATGGGTGAGATGGGTTTCTTGAATGCAGAAGAATGTTGGATCTTGTTTATGCACCCATTCAGTTAGTCTGTGTCTTTTTATTGGAGAATTGAGGCCATTGATGTTGAAAGATATTAAAGACCATTGACTGTTAAGATCTTAATTTTGATGTTGTTTCCAATTGAGCATTTGTGTAGCTGTGTTTTTGCCATGGTATAGTTACCTATTTCCTTAGTAGTTTTGGTTGTAGCTTGACCCTTTTGGATGGAGTTTTCCTTCTTGTACCTTCTGTAAAGCTGGATTTGTGGATAGGTACAGTTTGAATTTTTTTTGTCGTGGAATATTGTGTTTTTTCCATCAATGGTTATTGATAGTTTTGCTGGGCAAAGTAGTCTGGCCTGGCATCTGTGGTCTCTTAGAGTTTGCAGAATCTCTATACAGGCTCTTCTGGCTTTTATGGTGTCTGCTGAGAAATCGGGTGTAATTCTGATAGGTTTGCCATTGAATGTTATTTGGCCCTTTTCCCTGAAGCTTTTAGTATTTTTTCTTTGTTCTGTATGTTTTGTGTTTTGATTATTATGTGACGGTCAGTTTTCCTTTTCTGGTCAATTCTATTTGGTGTTCTGTACGCCTCTTGTATCTTTATAGATATCTCTTTCCTTAGATTGGGGAAATTTTCTTCTATGATTTGTTGAGAATAGTTTCAGGGCCTTGGAGTCTGATATCTTCTCTTTCTTAAATGCCTATTATCCTCAGATTTCTTCTTTTCATGGTGTCCTTAATTTCTTGGATGTTTTGTGTCAGGAGTTTTCCAGATTTGGCATTTTCTTTAATGGTTGCGTCAAGATCTGTGATTGTATCTTCTAGACCTGAGATTCGTTCTTCCGTCTCTTGGATTCTGTTAGAAAAGCTCACCTCTGTGTTGCTCGCCTTCTTCTCTGAGGTCTCATGTTCTCGTTTTTCTTCTCTCTGTGTGTTTATCATTGAATCCATTTTCGTCTTCAGATCGTGAACTGATTTTTTTTATTTCTTTCATCTGATTGTTTGTATATTCCTGAGTTTCTTCCATTGCCTCTTTATAGGACTTCAGAGCTTGAACCGTTTTATTTATTTCTTTCATTTGGTTGTTTGCATTTTCCTGAAATTTTTCCAATTCCACCTCATGATCTTCTTTCATGTCTCTCACCTGTTTGGCTGCGTCTCCCTGTAGTTGATTACGAATTTTAATTGTTTCCTCCATTAATATGCTCCTTTTTAAGGATTTGAAGTCATTTTCTTGTATATCTGTTGTATATGAGCTTTCTGGGTTGTTTTCTTTGGGATAGCTGGAAACTGGAGACGCCATGTTGTTTTGGGGTTTTTTGCATATGCTTTTACTCTGTCCTTTAGACATCTTGCCTACTTTGTTTTTGTTGGGTAGCTTCCCGAGATGGATGGAGGGAGTCTGATGATGGATTCACTTGTTTTCTCACGATTTCCGTAGGCTGGAAGCTCTGATGCTTCACTGGTGTGGATGGCAGGAGGTTAGCCCTGTTGTTTTGGGCTCTCACAGCCATTGATCCTCAGCTCCCCTGTGCTGTTGGTCCTGCAATCGATCTGGGTCTCTGGATGAGCGTTGGGTCAGGCCAAAGTATCCACATCCTTCTGGGTTCCCTGCGAAGTCCAGCCAGGGACACTGGGCCCGAACCACCCGACGAGCTCAGATAGAATCTCAGGGCCTGAACCGTCTGCCAAGCTCAGCTAGAAATTCTGGGTTCAAAATGCACACTGAGCCCAGCCAGAATTTTTGAGCTTGGAGTGCGCACCAAGCTCAGCTAGTGGCTTTTGTCCAAACTGCGTGCCATGGTCAGTTATTGACTCAGGCCCGAACCATCCACCCAGCTCAGCCAGGAATTCTGATTCAAACTGCATACTGTGTCCAACCAGAGTCTTAGAGCTGGGACTGTGCCAAAAGCTCTACTAGAGTCTCTGGGCCCAATCTCTCTGCCAAGCACTGTTAGGGACTCTGGCCCTAAACTGTACGCCGAGCTCCACCTGAGTCTCCGGGGCGGAGTTGTGCACCGAGCTCAGCCAGGGACTATGAACCCATACTGCATGCAGAATTCAGCCCAGGACTCTGGGACTATACTGCGTGGATAGTCAAGCCAGAGTCTTGGGGCCACCGAGCCTGTGTGCACAGCTCAGCTAGAATCTCTGGGCCTAATCTGCCTGGCAAGTCCAGCTAGGGCCTCTCGGCTGAATCTGCGTGCTGACCTCAGCCTGCGTCAGCGCCCCAAATCTGCCAGCTGAGGTGAGCTAGTGTCTTGGGCAGAATTGCTCGTTGATGTGAGCTAGCACCTCCAGTGGGACTGAGCTATCCACCCAGCCTGCATCACAGCAGGTGAACTGCGGCAGCGCCAAGCTTGCACCCTCGGTGGGACTGAGCGTTCTGCCCAGCCTGTGTCACAGCAGGTGAACTGCGACTATGCTGATCTGGTGCCTTCCATGGACCTGAGCGTTCTGCCCAGCCTGCCTCACAGCAGGTGAACTGCAGCTGCGCTGATCTGGTACCTATATATCACCAGGCTCTATCTAATATACAATTTATCTCGATTTTTGTTTCCTCGATTTTTATATGTTTTCATCAATTAAATGGTCCAAGGTTGTGATATAGTTTAGCATTAGAATGACAACTTGAATTGTAAAATTTGAACCCCAACTTCACATAGCTCATCTAGTTTTAATCCCTAGGGGCAGGGGAAAAACCAGTATTAAGCTCCACCCTAGGTACTTACTCCTTAATAATTCTTTCTATCAGGTTTATAAGCCAGGAGCCTTTACCTAAAGTTCAATAACAGCAGACAGAATTGCATTTCCGGTATTATGTCTGTGCCTCTAATAAATATATGTATCCTATATAGGAAAGCAGAATGGTCTATGAAGACAAGAAGGCAGCCTTTGCTGTGATAGCCTAAATTCCATAAAAATAACACTGCTATTTACCATTTATAGGAAAGACTATTTACCTAAAACCAGTATTCCCTTTTAGAACTATTGTATCATAAGTCTATGTCAACTAATTTTGCTTTAAATTTTAGTTATTTAGACAAAAATAGCTTACTGCTACCATTTTGATGATTTTCACATTTTGAAATATATTTACTATGTGCCAAGAATTGTGCTATTTTAAATTGCTTCATTCATCTAATCTTTACAAGAATTTTTTGTGATGAAGTGATGCTAAGAAATACAGCACAGGATAATCAGGATAATGTTACACAGCCATTAAATGTAATTGCCAAAATTGCCATTCACACATAACTGATAAAACATAGTCTACAACTTGTTTAGCTATGACATTTTCCCTAACAAGTAAGAAATAAAAATTAAGAATATTCACTTAAGGGATAGCATTGACACCTTAAGTTGACATCCTAGAAGGTCAATTTCATTATAATACCAAGGCAATTACCGTATTAAAACTATTATCATATGTCAACCACTGCTCAGTAGACTTAAATATGCAGTTAATTTACTTAACACAATACTTGATGTGTATATTTAGGATATTTCAGATAACAATACAAAGAAGAAAACTGATGATGATGGATTATGACACACAATGAAAAGAAGATACTGCTTTAGGCTCCAAGTCAAGATCTATATGTGCTTCATGTGGCTGAAAAATTATTGCATAATGACAATGCAACAATATTGTATACAAATTAGGTATAGGGCATTATAGTGCTAAAAAACATAATTTTATGCTGCAGTGTTTCTTGAGGATAGTATTGGTTTTAGGTGAGTATTATCAATTTGAGTAAATAATGTTAATAACTCAAGAAATATGGATTAATTTTTTCTTTATTTTTCGATCATGCAATAAAACCACATCTCTCCCCTTATATATTACTCTTCCATTTTTCTTTGGAAAAAAGGCATTCTTCTCAGTGATATCAACCAAACAGCATAACAAAACTTAATAAGACTAGGCATAAACTCTCATATCAAAGACAAACAAGGAAACTTAATAGGAAGAAAAGGATCCCACAACAAGGAAAAAGAGTCAGAGGTGCTTCACTCCTACAGATAGAAGTCCAACATAAAACTCCAAACTAACTAACCACAGCATGTATATAGAGGGCATAGCATAGATCCATGCAGGCTCAGTTACTGCCACTTCAGTATCTGTGAGCCCTTATGAACGCTGCTTAGTTGATAATGTAGATAGTATTCTCTTGTTGTCCCTGACCCATTTAGCTCCTCCAGTCCTTCTTCCCCTTCTTCTCTGACATTGTGGGTCTCTCAATCTACTCTCATCACCTGCTGAAGAGAGCCTCTTTGATGATGATTAGGCTAGAGACTGATCTATAAGTATAGCAGAAAATCATTAGGAATCATTTCATTGGGTGCCCTTTCTTCAGTCCGATTTGGATCTATCCTAGGTCTCTGAGGAATCTAGCTCCTTTTTAGTTAATTAATTAATTAATTAACATCCCTAATGGAACTTACCTTCTATCCTCTTCTCCAAGTCCTTTATTCCTCCCTTTCCTCCCCTCCCCTCTCTCTATGCCACTCTCCTGTTATTCTCAGAGAGGTGGAGACCTCCTAGTGATATCAACCCTCCATGGCATATCAAGTTGTAGTAAGACTGTCTGTGTCTTCCATTGGGGCTATACCGTGCATTCTAATTAGGGGAAAGGAAAGAAAAGGCAGGCAACAGAGTCAGAGACAGCTCTTTGTTATGCTGTTAAAGGCCCTACATGAAGACGAAACTGTACTTCTATTACATACATATGGGTGACCTAAGTCCTCCATATGGTTGCTCTTGGGCTGTTCATTCAGTCTCTTTACAGAGACTTACGCCCCAATGGGCCCAGATTTGTATGATCCTGGCCATCCAGACAGTGATAAGCATGGGCTCCCTTTAGTGGCTTAGACCTTAATTTATATCAGTCATTGGTTGGCCACTGCCACGAGCTCTGAGCTACCATTACTCAAGCACATCTTACAGTCAGGATAGGTTGTGGCTTGTAGGTTTTGTGGCTTGGTGGTGAACAGAACTATAGATGCAAGCATCATTGACAAAATACAAGACATGGAAGAAAGTCTCTCAGGCACTGATGATAGAATAAAAGAAAAAGATACATTGGACAAAGAAAATGGTAACTCTAAAAATATCCTGTCACAAAGAATTCTGAGACATCATGTAAAGTCCAAACCTAAGAATAATAAAAATAGACCAATTCCAGAGCAAAGGTCTTGAAAATATTTTCAACAAAATCAAGAAAGAAAATTTTCCTAATTTAAAGGAGATGCCTATAAAGATGGAAGAATCTTACAGAATACCAATTAGATTGTACCAGAAAAGAAAGTCTGCTCATCACATAATATCAAAAAACTAAACATACAGAACAAAGAAAGAATATTAACAGTTGCAAGGGCAAAAGTCCAAGTAATATATAAAGGCAGACATATTAGAATTACACCAAATATCTCAGTGGAGACTCCAAAATCTATAAGGGCCTGGACAGATGTCCTATAGACTCTAAAAGAATAGATATGCCAGACAGACTACTATACCCAACAAAACTTTCAATCATCATAAAGGAAGAAAATAAGATATTCCAACATGAAGCCAAATTTAAGCAATATCTCTCTATAAATCCAATCCAATAGAAGATACTATTTAAAAAAACTCCAACTCAATGAGGTTAATTACACCAATAAAAACACAGGAAACAATGTCACACCAGCAAAACACACTACCACAACCACCGCTACCACGACCATCACCACCAACAAAATAACAGGAATTAAAAATAATTGGTCACTAATATCTCTATATATCAATACACTAAATTTTCTAACAAAAAGACAGATTAACTGAATGAATGGAAAAATAAGATCCATATTCTACTGCATAGAAAAAATCCTACATTACTATCAAAAATGGACATTACCTCAGAGTAAACTGTTGCAATGTGATTTTCCAAGCAAATGGATCCAAGAAGCAAGTTGGTATAGCCATTCTATTTTTTAATTATTATTTTTTAAATTTTATTTTATTAATTCATTCAGATTATATTTCAATTGTTATCCCATCACTTGTATCCCCCCGTTCCTCCCTCCTGCCCAATTTCACCCTATTCACCTACCCTAGGTCTATAACCAAGGGGACCAGTCTAATAGCTATCAAAATAGACTTCCAGCAAAATTAATTAAAAGGGTTGTGAAGGAAACTTTATACTCATCAAAGGAAAAACTCCAACAAGATGATTTCTCAATTCTGAACATCAATGCCCCAAATGCAAAGTCACCCACATTTGTAAAAGAAACATTACTTACGCTCAAATCCCATACACTCATAGTGGGATACTTTAATACCCTACTCTCACCTTTGGACAGATAATCAAGATAGAAACTAAATCGATAAATAATTGAGCTAACAGACATTATTAAACAAATGTACCTAAGATATCTACAGAACATTTAATCTGAACACTAAAGAATACACCTTCTCAGCAACTCATGGAACTTTCTCCAAAATTGAACACATACTCAGTCACAAATCAAATATAAGCACAAAAAAGAGAATTTAAATAACTCCCTGCATCTGAGTAGGCCACCACAGATTAAAGATAAATTTCAATAACAAAAACAAAAAGGCCTAGATTAGTGCACAAGTGTTATATATCTATGGGAGGATTAGTAATATCATCTTGCCTTGCCAAAGATGAACTAAGCCTTAATTTTATACTTTAATATAAATATGACTTATTTTTGGAGATAGAATCCCACACTTCATGTATCTGACATAAAAACATTTTGTGTAGCCAGGTCATGAAGAGCTTAAACTTGTGGCAATTATACTTGTTTCCCAAGTGTTAAGAATATAGCACTCCTAAGTATGATACCACCATTCATGTATATCAATTTTTAAATGTTAAATTTCTAAATTATTATTGAATTATTTCACCATTTTCTTGGCATTTCATAACAGGCATGGCTACAAAGCTTCTCGATGAAAGAAACAAGAGGCTTCCATCTTATCAAGTTTTGTGTATGTGAAGAAGAAAATCTGGCTAGAGATTAAGGAAAACTCCTTCATCTATATCTGTGTATTCTCTTGTGTGTTTAGAGGTGGCTAATTCAAAAAACATACTGCTACTTGGTGAACATAAAGCCACTGGAAGTCAAGCAGTCCGTGCAAAGACTGGAAAAAAGTAATGTTTCCCCAGGAATATGATCTGTTAATAAAAAGCAACTATGTAGGAATTGCCTGTAGAAAATAACACCGAAAGCAGCAGCTTTTGCCACCATCTAACACCTTTCATATAGTTAGGATTCTCAGTCACATCACTCTAAAACAGAAAATGAAAGGATCCTGGTGTGAAAAAAGTTGGTTATCCTATTATATATAATCCCTGCAGCTATTCAATCCTTAACACACACCATTTAGAGAGATTTTGTTCAACAAAAATAACAAAAAATAACTTTAACCTCATTTATTTTTGTGATAAGAGCACATTTCTGTATTAAAACTAAGAAACTGTAAACATGATTTTTCACAATCTATGGCGTAGAAAGAAATGTGTATGCTGTTAAAATAAAATTTCTATTAGCTCCTGGAGAGTGAAACAGCAGTATTTGCGAATTTTACAGATATTTCATGACAGGCACACACTACTCTGTTATTTCACTTACACAGCTACAATTTGTAATGATTGTTCTTTCAACTGAAATCGTTTGTACCTCACTAACTATTTGATAGCTGCCCCTTTTCTATAGTATACCTCACCCAGCCATCACATGAGTAGTGCTCATGCTATTCTAAGATTTTCTGTCTCAAAACAGATATTTAAGGAGGGTGAAAATAAGAGCTTCCCCAATTTTCTTTGGGAAAAGTTTATCCATAATATTCAAACTTTAAGCTTCTAATACCTTATAAAATATGGGAAAATAAAAATTGCATTAAGAGAAAATGAGAATGAACTTATAAGTTGTTAAATGAGGGCAAATAAAATAAAGTGCACAAATTAGAGTGTCTTTAATATATGAAAAATTAATTTGCCCATGATAAAATTCCTATGTAAATGAGGCTGTTATTGAACAGAATATCAGAGCCACATTAGAGTGTAACTCATTGTACCTGAAGATTAATTATGACTCTCTCTTTCTCTCTCTCTCTCTCTCTCTCTCTCTCTCTCTCTCTCTCTCTCTCTGTATCCCATTGCACCCTGTCCAAAGGAGTTTAAATTGAGTGGTATGCTGTTACATGTTTTACATTTACATGTTTCTATTAAAAAGAAAAATACACATATAATTTACACCCGTTATTGTTTTCCATGTCACCGTGGCTGCATTCAAACAAACAAACAAACAAAAAATCAAATGTGGAAAGGCATGTGAACTATTGAGCCCATATATGTTAATGTGATGTAAGATCAATATACTGTGTCTCATTCTTTTTAAGTGGAAGTGATAGGGGATGCTATATAGGAAGAAAGGGGATGGAAGGGCTCTATCTACTCTTCTGCTTCCTCTGTAACACTTAAGACATAAACATATCAATATAACATCTGTCAAACAAATGCTGTGATTGATAGTGACACCTAGGTAGATACAATTTTAAAATGTAATTTGGAGACAGATTTCCAGCATTCTAGTATGTATTAACCAAGCTTTTATAAAGTACTCACTTTCCATTGCTATATTAAAAATAAACAGGCACTGGCATTTAATTACTGATGAAGGTCCATAAGTTACTTATAGCTACTGCAGGGATAAAAATTAACCAATGACAGGGAATTCAAACCATACATAGAAATAAAATGTAAATTTCTAACAATAAATACAATTAGTTTCTTCATAGCACAAATCTAACTCATTAAAAGATAAACAAATACCAAAAGCTATTAGCTACTCCTCTCTAGCCACAAACAAAAATGGTAAACTTACAGTAGCTCCTACTCTTTTTTAGCTTAGACACAATATGAGTTCTATGTAATATAAAGCAATTCACAGATAAATACTAGCTTAAAGTAAATGATATTAAAATTATTTGCTCTGAAAAATGGAGCATTAATTTATGTACAAGTCCCACGTCACTCTTGAAAGAAAAATATTTTATGGCCTTTTCAATAAAAAACTACTAATGATAAAGGCATTATATATATGGCTCCATTTTGGTCCTGCTATTACCACCTTACTATAAACGTGTATCTTTTCACTTGTACTCTTTTAAAAGTACAATGTTCTCTCTTTACACTCTTTATATTTCTCTCCTTATAGAAAGCCTCCAATTTTCCACTTTGTGTTTTCACAAAGTGGTGTTTTCAAAATTCAGTTTTCATTCTAGGTAGATTAAACCATTCTAAAGCTCGCTCCACATTTATTTATTGTTACTTTTCATTATTTTATGTTACACAGTTTCTTTTTTTACCTGCATGTATTGCTGTGCACTACATACTTGTCTAGTACCTTGAGAAGCCAGAAATCAGTGGCAGATACCCTGGAACTGGAATTACAGACACCTGTGAGCCACTATATGGGTACTGCAAATGTAACTCTGGTTATCTGCAAAATCAGCAAGTACATATAAACATTGAGCTATCTCTATAGCTCCTGTAGTTGTTATTATTATAATTATTATTATCATTATTATCATTATCATCATAGTCATCATCATCATCATCATCATATTCAGAACACCAAAACAAGCTTCCGTAGGAGCTCTATGATCGTAGGACATAGCAGAACCCTGTCCTGTTACTGATAATTGGAAATCTATGGAACTAAAACAATGCTTCTGATGATGCCTCTATTGAAGCCCCCATAAATTTTGGTTTGAAATACAGCAGTAATCTTCTAACTTGTTTTCAGTATTTTCTAATACTGATATAATTCTCTACTCTGCAGCTGCTAGGGTCATAATTCTCAAGTCTAGATTGGCTTATTTTATCTTATTACTTGCAATTCTTCATATCCTATAAGATTAAGTGTAGAAAATAGCTAGAAGTCATATTACTTTTTGAAAAGCAAGTCAAATGTTTGTAAAGTACAAGATTGTAGATTACCTGCCTTAGAGATATTTAAAAAGAAGACTCTAAATTCTTTCTATACAACAATGAGTTATTTATCATATTCTACACTCTGTGATTGGAAACCAATGATCTTGTTATTACTTTGAAAAATGTATCAACTGAACCAAATTTCAAACTCTGAAATGTGATGAGTTTTGTTTTCATTATTTAACTATTTTAATCCAACTCAGTTTGTTATCATGTAGTCTTAGGTAATTTATCAGATTCCACTACTGACTGCCTTATTTTTTATGACATTTGAATGATAATATTTAATTTATAATGCTAGTGGGATTATTATATTTTATAGCATCTGGAAATAATAACTCAATATTTGTTTATGTATCCCTTTATCTTTTGTTCCAACTACGTATATCCAGTCTTTGTAACTATACCTCCAGAGGATTATTAATTCACCGTTCTTTTTCCTTTGACCATGATTTGATCAACTAACCATTAACTTGTATAACTTACTTATCCTAAACAGCCTGCAATAGCAGTTTCAAAGTATTGGAAGTAAATCTTGTATTATAATTTAATTGTGTGGGTACAATACCACATATTAGAATAAAAAATACATATAATGTATGTGAAGAATAATCTTTAATTTGAATTCGATACCAATGTATATAAAATTAAATTTATTTTGCATCTATATACAAAAATTATATATCAGTGAATGAAAAATAACCTTGTAAGTAACAATTAAGGCCTTAACTTGAGGAATAGATTCACTAATCTAAGTTTTGTCCTATCATACCTGTATATTTTTATATACCCCCTTCTTTGTTTCCAACCCCTATTTCCAAAGCTAAGAATGAAAGATAAAGGAAAGGAAAAACAACCTCGAGTCCATCCTTGTTTTCTCTCTGAATAAGATGAATAATAACTTATAAACAGCTCTCAATGAAAATATACATCTATCACCCAAGAAAGCAACCAAAAACCTATCCAATCCCCATAAGGGAAATGGAATGTTGTTTTCTTAAGGTTTCTTCTGGATGATTTGGGTTGAATAATACCATTGTAGGGGCCAAATGGTAAAAATATCATTTAGATTACTTCTTAAAGACTAAGAAAAACAGAAAATTATATCACTATTTCACTTGCAAATGCTAAATGAATATTGGTTAAATTATTTAAGAAAATTAAACAAGAAACTCTAAAGGACATCTGCAAAGAATTTATTTAAAGCTCAGTAAAATGAAAATTTTAAATTCATGCTATAGCTACTAAAAATGGACAGAAACAAGGCAAAAAGGAAGACATATAATACACTGGACATTAGGCAAACCTTAGTCTATATAGAACCAATGAACACTGTACTTCTAATTCACTACATTAAGAAAGATTAGAATCTGTCTATTAGAGAGGTACAACACAGACAGAACCCAGCAGCTACACAAATTGGAGGTAATGTATGCAAATGAAAGCCAAAGGAATTAATATATGCAAAGCAGAATAATGGAAAGGCTAGAAATACAAAGATTATCAAGAAAAGTGATCATTTCCCACAAAGCATGGTATTGTTCCTGTTTCTATCAGCTAGCATAGAAAACTTGCAATTCATTGAAAATTAATTAAAGCATTAGGAAGAGATTTTTCTGGTATTTGGAACACATATTACCTCACAGTATGTATACATAAGTATACTCTTGAGATAAGAAATATGGTTAAATCTAATCCAGACTAAAATTCAATAATATTTATAAGAATATAAATGTATGAGAAACTAGGAGCTAGACAGATCCTGACAACAAGATAAAGAATGTAGTCAAAGATATATAAATGTGTATGGCAAAATTCCAGATTCATTCCCACCATCCTAATGTGAGACAAACACCTATATCATATATTTTCTCCCACAAGCAAAGTTCCTATTCCAGTTGACTCACGAGTCTGGTTACATATGATCATGTAAATGTTATTTTCATTTCCTCAGATAAAGAGATGAGATGAGAGCTATTCCCATGACTTTCTAGCTCTTTGTGAACTCTTGCTGGCTGGTTCAACTCATCTGTTCTGGTGTAAACTCCCCAAATGACTGACTGATTCAAACTGGTTTCTCTTGACATCTAACTGAACTTCTCTGGCTGCATTCAAACTAAATATAGAAATATGCTTTAATCTTCTGGGTCATTCTCATTGCCTGGCTCCTTCTGTCTCACCTATATCTAGTTTATTCTCTCTGCAGCTTGTCTCTGTAAAACCATCCTGGTAATCAGCTCTTGGTAACCTGCCTCCCCTTCCCCCACCGCCTCCTTTTGTGTTGCTGATAAGTAGCCTCTCTTTCTTGCCCTGTTCTTAAGATAGTTGAACATTTTGTATCTCTGATTCATTCTGTCAATTCTTTCTTTGATTTGTCACGTTGTGTACCCCTCAACATAGCTGCTAACTTCTATAAATTAAACTTAACCTCACTGTTTGGGATTAAAGGTGTATTAAGGTTGTGTCTGTGTTCCAGCCAGATCATTCTGTAATCCAGAGCATGCCTTCATTCCAGCCAGGTCACGTAGACCTAGAAAGCCTTTGAATGCTATGCCTTTCTAAAGTAACCATCTTGCTGGATTAAATTTCATCTACACGCGCAAGGCCAGACCTGAAGGTACTTACCCAAAACTATGAGCCTACCAGCTTCCTTTATTTTTCTATATAAACAGTCCCAAATTAGAGGGGAAAGAGACCCATCCCAGGGTATGAAAACTGTTTACCCTCTTCCTAACCCTCTTATAGAATAGTCTTCTTCTTCCTGAATCTCCTATCTTTACTACATGGTTTTTCTCCCTCTCCATGCATCTTTCTGTGTTTAATGTGTTTCTATCCTTTTTATAAAGACTTTTTAAACCATGTTTTCCCCTGCTGTTTCTGAGTCTACCTGCTTTGCTAAAGATGGTTTCATTATTAAATAGGAGCAGAATATGTCCCAAAATTCCTCAGGGAAATAAAAATTAAATACGACCTATCTTGGAAGGAAAAATAACTCACAATGCCTTACATTAAAACAAAAATTACAAGACATGTAAAATTTCTATTAATTTCAACACATCAATGACTCAAATAACAAAATTATTCTATTAGCATGATTGTATTCCAGATGTTTAATAAAGGGCAACTTATGAAAGATTTCACTTGTAAGGGATTCATATGTTATGCATAGCCACTGAGTCATATTTTTCATTTTCTTATTTTTTTAATTTTTTATTAATTTATTCTTGTTACATTTCAATGGTTATCCATCCCTTCTATCCTCCCATTCTTCCCTCCCTCCCATTTTCCCCTTATTCCCCTCCCCTATGACTGTTCCTGAGAGGGATTACCTCCCCCTGTATATGCTCATAGGGTATCAAGTCACTTATCGGTAACCGACTGTCTTTCCTCTGAATGCCACCTGGTCTCCCCCTCCAGGGGACATGGTCAAATGGGAGGCACCAGAGTACATGTGAAAGTCATATCCCACTCTCCACTCAAGTGTGGAGACTGTTCTGACCATTGGCTAGATCTGGGTAGGGGTTTAAATTTTACCACCTGTATTGTCCTTGGCTAGTGTCTTAGTTTCAACGGGACCCCTGGGCCCAAATCTGCCTATCATAATGTTCTACTTGTAGGTTTCTAGGACCCTCTGGATCTTTCTACATTGCTATTCTCCCATGCTTCTCTCATCTAGAGTCCCAATAGGATGTTCTCCTGTCTGTCCCAGTTTCCTGATAAGTGAAGGCTTTTGTGGAACATGCCCCTTGGGCTAGTATGCAGATATAAGTGAGTATATACCATTTGAGTCTTTCTGCTTCTGGGTTAACTCACTCATTGTGATCACTTCTAGCTCAATCCATTTATCCACAAATTTCGGGAATTCCTTGTTTTTAATAGCTGAGTAGTATTCCATAGTGTATAAGTACCACAGTTTCTTTATCCATTCTTCTACTGAGGGACACTTAGGCTGTTTCCATGTTCTGGCTATTATGAATAAGGCTGCTATGAACGTGGTTGAGCAAAGTTTCTTGTTGTGTGCTGGAGCATCTTCTGGGTATATTCCAAGGAGTGGAATAGCTGGGTCTTGAGGAAGCCCTATTCCCAGTTTTCTGAGATAGCACCAGATAGATTTCCAAAGTGGCTGTACTAGTTTGCATTCCCACCAGCAATGAAGGAGTGTTCCTCTCTCTCCACATCCTCGCCAGCAAATAGTGTTACTTGAATTTTTGATCTTAGCCATTCTGATGGGTGTAAGATGGAATTTCAGGGTTGTTTTGATTTGCATTTCCCTGATGACTAAGGAGGTTGAGCATTTCTCTATGTGTTTCTCAGCCGTTTGATATTCCTCTGTTGAGAATTCTCTGTTTAGTTCCAAGCCCCATTTCTCAATTGGGCTATTTGGTTTGGTGGTGTTTAATTTCTCTTCCTGCATATAGACTTAGTAAGTGTATAGTTCCAATAAAAGGACAAACTTTTATGTTCCTCCTCATAGATTACAGGGCTGCAAATCCAAACTCTGGGTGATCATAGGTCTCCTTGTTTGAGGCCCTGATGGACATGAAGAAGATGAGTTCTGATGCAGCTAAGGACAAGAAAAATCCAAATATAGAGGCATGGTAGAAGGAAAAAGGTAAGGAGAAAGGAGATGGGTGATAATTAAGATGTACAGTAGAGTGGAGAGCCTGGATCCAGAGACAAGTGTGGCTGGTGCCTCAGGGAGGGACACAGTGTTATGGAGTTCACCATTGCAGCACCATTTCTTCTAAGACACCTCTGAGGTCTGTTGCTTTTATACTTCAGATCTCTATTCCTATCTCAGGTGATTAACTGTTTTAGATTTTCCTGAGGACTCTTCCATGTTCACATTTAGATTTCATGGGCCAGGATGACTCCATGCTTATTTTCAGCCTTTGCAGATTATCAGTTTTGTCTACTAAAATGAGCATTCTGAAGTGAGATAGTGGATTTTAGTTGAATTAGCAAAGAAGGCTGGCCTAAAACCAGAGAAATTCATGACTTGTCATGGAGGTCTCTTGTAGGTTTCCAAAGGGAGCTCTGGGCATTAGCTCTTCACAAAAAAACAAACAAACAAAAACAACAACAACAAAAAACTTGGTATGTGTTCTGGTGGTGTCTTTGTGTATTTTACATCAAGAGGAAGCTTTTAATGCCCAGAGCATAGGGGATATCATGGGGAATCAGTAGTTTTAAGGGACAGAGGCACTCTTGTCTTCCAAATCCTCAGAGTGGGCACTGGAAAATAACCTATCATTTGACATTCAGTAACCTGAAGACTTGAGGAATTACTTTCCCAAATTGAATTATCCAGCAAAAACATCACCCACAGCATTCTGCTGGCAGCTTGCTCTGATACCTCAATCACACACTTCAGTAAGGTGGAGAGTAGCAACCCGGCTGCCTCTGCAAAAGGAAGCTCTTTGCAAGTAGTGAAATTCTAATACTCTCCAGGGGACTTTCTTTCTTTTAAAAAATCTGTTTATTTTCATTTTCCAAGTATTTGCCTTTAATACATTATTTCCTTTTAAAAATAGAATTGTTACCAATAAAATAAAACATTGACAGGCACATTTATGTGCAATACAATGATAATTTTTTCTTTAAAATAAAAAGAGAGTATATGAAAAGGCTGAAGTGAAGGCAAATTAGAAAGTCTAGATTTTTCACTGTGTATTAGGTTCAACTAGTTTTGACTGAACACTTCCACATTCTATGTTGTTATATTTACCAATAGAATGATGATAATAAGAAGGAAATTACTGAAGATTTACAACATTCCATGATGCTGGCTAAGATTTTACTTTATATCATACTTTTTTTTACAAGATATTTATAAGCATTAACTTGCAAGTGATGATACTGACTGAGGATGAAAGAATTAAGTTACTCCTGTTCAATCAGGTAATAGGTAAGAGTATATAGATGCTACAAGTGTTTTAATTTTGGAGTCTTCTGGAAAACATTGTTTTACTTTTCTTTATGTATTTGTGTAGTGAATTGGCAAGTTTATTTCACTTGATTTACACATATTAACTTTTATCATTATACATCAGGTAAAATGCATGGAATGGGGGTGATTATATTGACAATAGCTATAGGCATATTTGTTAATATCCTTGCATTTTATCTCAGGGAAGTTTTAAGAAGAAATTATCTTTGTGACTCTTGAGAATATCAAGAATTGAAATTGTAAATTAGATCTCTTGTGGTATGATATCTTTCTTTTAAGAATAAATACTGTATTTTCCTTATATCCAGGAGTAAATGTAAGGTACATGTACTTCTATAGATATGCATGTATGATCTCTTCAAATTTATATGAGCTATGTTAATAGGGGTTTCACATCTCTAAAATTCCATTAGCATAAGAATTGTGTTTCATTTTAAAAGTTTGTTCATCTGCTTGTTAACTGATAAGTTGATATACTTTTGCCATTTTTAAATGAATATATTTTGTCAGGGACCTATACCCGGAAACCTTGATGTCTCCACAGATTATTGAATCAATATGAATAGTAGAAAATTATCCCCAAACACTACATTTTTTTGGAATATTAAGAATATTTGACTTTACTGATAAGAAGAATAGTATAACTTCATAAGTATACTTGTGTGTTTATAAAAATGCTGGATTTTTTTCATTGTATTAAAGATAATTGTGAAGATATTCATAGAACGTGTATTGCTTTATATTGTGGTACATACCTACAATGCAAGCTCTCAGGGAACACAGGCAAGGGAAGGATTACAAGTCTGAGGCCAGCCCAGGAGCCAAGTGAGAGCCTGTTTCAACCTTTCTGAACCAAACATTGTGTATTCCCAGTATTTAACATTGGGTTAATAGAAAAATACCATTGTAGCAATTTTCTGATATTACTGAAATATTAAGGCTAGTATACATGGTACAGGACTGGAATGTTAATATTTTATTAATATTTTAAGAATCAGGCTATTTTCCACATTGAAATTTATATTTAAATAGTATTTAACATTATAAATTGATAAACTATATTACGAATATAAAGAAAATTCTAAAAGGTTTGCTTAATACAGTGAAAGATATGTTTTACAAAATCAGCAACCCTAGGGGGGTCAAACAAGGTAAGGCTGAACTGGCAGGGATACTTTGAAGAAAGATTCAGATATTTTAATTATCATTGCTGATAGTATAAATTTGGTACTCAGGAATGAAGGTAGCTTAATCTGCATTTGATTTCTCCTCACTGATTTTAAGATAAGCTTGACAAGTGCAGATATTTTAAGGGCTTTGACACAACAATTTTTGAGAAGGGAGAGAAGGCATACTCAAATTCATATATTTTTAAATAGGCTTCCACTATAGAAAATTTCAAGAAAACCTTCTTTAGCAGCAAATGAGTATATTTCCCCAATTTGACTAAGTGCTTCAATGAGATGAATGTCATCTTAAAATAAGAAGTAATCCTGTCCATTTTCCCTATATCCTCTTACATCTTTGTGTTTCAGCCTCATTAATAAAATGAGATTAAAATTATTCCTACCTAATATGATTGTTTTAAGCTCTATCCCAGACAAAACTTCCCTGAAGTGCCTGACACAAGCACACATGGTTATGCTGTCATTACAATGACATTTAAAAATGAAAACCAATTTGAGCATATGGATTCTTTGTGACTATGTTATAAGAAAGGGTTAGATTTTTTAAAAATGTCTTTAGACTAAAATTTCCTAGGAGATCATCTGGCTTCATGTTTAGCCAGCTCTTCCCTTCGGATGAGATCATGCTGGTTTTTTTTTTTCTTTTTGGTGAAAGTTGCTTGCACAGATTTTCTTTACCTGAGGAGCTAACAATGGTGAAGGCATCCATTTTCTTTCTTCTTGAGATACCAGAATATTTGATCATAAAGTAATAATCTTAAAAAAGGAAGAAAATGAAGATACTTATTGAACAGTTAAATGGCTGAGATTTAAAAGCTCAGTGGCTTGTTTGCCATGCTTTAAAGACACCTTTGATGATAAGATGGTCCACAAAGTGTATTGACTTTGATCATGTTGGAATACTGAATCTGATTACAGGGCCAGCTTTATAAAACAGCTAATACAATCCAGTCACCTTCATTTCTGTGTAATAAATAATAATAAGTCTACAGAAGTCTCTATTACACATTCAGATGATTACTTAAAATGCAATACATTTTTGCTTTTTCTATGAAGAAAACTTCATCAAAAAGTTACTGAAATATTCAGTGATACTCTGCATTGTTTACTTAGACTGTGCTTTATTAAAAAGTGCCAAGATGGTATATACTTGTGTTATGAAAAAAAGTAAGAAGAAATTGGAAGCACTTGAGACTAAATTCAAACTATGAGGACCTATATAAACAGATCCCAACAAATAGAAAACAGTTAGCAAATTAACAGGTGCCTACGTAGTGAATTGGAAAAAAGATTTTCTTTATATATGGCAAAGCCAAAACAAGATGGTACAGACTTAGAATTAAATGACAAAATAGATTTATGTGAAACGACAGTGATCTAATTTTTTTCATATCCTTGTGTAAACTCTAGGAACTTAAGTGGATATATAAGAGAAAGAATGGGGAATCAAAACTCTGCAATCCAGCAAAGACAATGTTTTTATAAGAAATGGAAACTAACTCTTCAAAAACTGATCCTGGGTGAGAAAATCAGAAATCACTGTTTAAATATCAAAAATACAATATTTGTAGTTTTATGAAATAGTAAAAACAGGGACTCTTAACTTGTATGGACACAAGCAACCACACGTTCATATTATACTTTTTGAAAAATACAATCACTCCTGAATCCCTATTTGCCAAAACCTTAAAAATATTCTTAGACTCCGGGTGGGAAAATCATTGCTGAACTCTGAAAGTATTTTTTATTCATATAGAAATCACTGAAAAATAATAATTTGGCTTCAGAATGAACAGGGACAGCATCCATAAATGCCTAAGAATCTGTTAATGAGCAAAGATATTGAATCACCCAATGAACAGGATTATTTTTGCCACAAATAAGCTTCAACATTTGCTGGTGAAATCTTGACAGTTGGCCACTGATCTAGGGATTAGTGTGCTGCTGCCCATGATCTGTGAGAGTATCAACAGCAGTGACAGAAATAACTTTGAACTCCCAGAAGCCTTCACTCATAAAATCCTTCTATCAGTCATTGAAAGAAACAAAGAGAGAATCTCTGTGATCACACACAGGCATGTTTCATATCTATCAGAAGGGCAGAAAGCAGGCACCAAACATATATACTTCCCTGAATACAAAATGATGATTGTAATCTTCATAACAGTATTTAAGACAAAGGTGGAAAAATAGATCTGTTTTTTCTTTTAAAAGACTGTATTTTCTTTATTTTCAAAGAATTATTATTGCATAGAAATATTTTCATATATAGTAAATGAAGCCTTATTGTATACACACTAAATTGGAATTATCCTACAACAAAAACCTCTGTGCAGATATAATATAGATATTATTCACTACTACTAAGCTCTTTTGAAAGTGAAGAAATAATATAGGGAATCTGCAATATAAAATGAAGCTTGTACTTATTTCACTGTAACCAGTACATTACCAAGATTAGGTCCAATTATATAAGAAATAGTATTTTATTCCATTGAAGTTTTAATGCTGAAATTTCTTGTGCTATTCTATTTGTGATGATATGATAAAAATTCTTGTAATGATATCACAATACCTTGGTTACTGGCAGTTAGTCTGTTCCCAGCAAAGAAAAGGTGCATCTTATCTTGTTCTATACCAGGCACACAAGCATAATCTTGCTGGAAGGTCAAATTTTACATATATGGTTTGTGTTTGCTGTTAGTGATAAAACATTTTCATTAATACTTTCTATTACATCTACTTATTGATTAGTTTGTATATTAATAGATTGGTTTTTATGTGTCTATGCATGTAGGTGAATTCATGTTATTGTTCATCTATAGAAATCAGAAGGCAAGAAGTGGTGATTGCTTCTTTTTGTTCTCTCATGTAGGTTTCAGGTATCCAACTCAGATCATTAGTCTCGGTGGAAGTGCCTTTACCCCCTGAACCAGCTCTCTGACACAACATATTTCTTTGGTGATATACAAAGTGAAGCCTTTAAGTCTAGGTTTAGGTTAAGTGTGTAATAAAACTTTTGTGTCTGTCTTTGAATGAAATGTTTCTGCAAAGCGTTTTCTATGCTTGGATTAATCAGATAGTAGCATAAAAATTGTTTTGAGACTGTTTGACACTTGAGGAAATGTCTCTCTGGAAAATCACACTTGGTACTATGTGAGAGCTTGCAGCTTCACAGATCTTGGTTTGAAGACAATCCCTGGAGTTCTTTTGATTATGGCTAGCAATAATCAATAGCGACTGAGATTTATGTGGGATATCTACTTTCATGGGCAACAAGGGCAAGATAACGTTGGTAGTTGGACTATTTCCCAGCTCCAATTAAAGTTGTTTATGTTTGAATAAAGTAACTGGAGTGAACTACCTCAGTTTCAGTCTTTTTCAAGAAGGCCAAATCCCTCTGCTTCTTTGGTAAATAAATGCTTAGCATGTTGGTGAACTTGTCTTTCTACTGCAGCACCTATGACCAAGACCAACATCATAAAAATAAACATCTATTTTGATTTGTAATATATTTAAGTTTTAAAATGTATTTATTGGTACTGTCAAAATGGTTCAGCAATTAAAAGCGGTTGCTGCACAAGCATGGTGATCTTAGTCCTATCTGCCATAGTGGACTTGAAAAGAAAGATGATGTGGTACATACACTTAATCCATTTATTTCTAGGGTAGATGGGGAGTTACAGACAGGAGAATAGCCTGAAGCCTGCTGGGTCCTTCTGACGTACTCATCATGACTGAAACAAGAAAAACTTATCTCACTAGAGAGGAAGGAGAGAACTGATTTCATAAAGGTATCCTCTCACCCTCACATACATGTATTGGCATGTGAGTAGAAACACTACATATTGTACATATGCTCTCTCTCTCTCTCTCTCTCTCTCTCTCTCTCTCTCTCTCTCTCTCTCTCTCTCTCTCTCTCTGTCTGTCTCTCTGTCTCTCTCTCCCTCTCCCTCTCTCTCTCTCTCTGTCACAAGATTAAATATATATACTTATTAAAAGAATCTGCTATGTACCTCTCTAATACTTTAAGAGAACTAATCTGCTGAAGTCATTTAAGATTAAAAACTAATAAAGAATTAAGAAAATGAAATTAGAGTAAAGAAAAATAAGTTTAAAAACACAGATGGTTCAGCCATGAAGAGCTTGTGCTCTTCTTGCAGCAGACTTATGTTACATTTCTAGCCCCACACAGTATATTACAAACATCTGTAATTCTAGCTCTATGGACCAAATTCTCTTTTCTGCACTCATATACATAAAATTAAAATAAACATATCATTAAAAATATGCTCAAGTTACACTTAGTATATTATACTATTTGTATTGTATTGTATTCTCGTATTGATGCAGTGGTTGAGTTTTCAGATTAATTATAAGTTATGCTTTTTCTAAGTGACAATTAAAAAATTAATCTTTAAACTGTGAGGATGACTGCATCATCATATCAGCGCATTATTTTGGTATCAAATGAATAGCAGTTCATTTATAACAGCTATAATCTTCTCATTATATGGCAGACTCCTTGTAATTGCCAGTTATTTTCTAACTACAAACAGTGATGTCGTTTTGCTACTTAAATACAAAGTAAAAGATGTTATCTATGAAAATTTGAAAATAAATATCATTCTCTTATTATGAATTTTATCTTTTCTTATTGTATTATTTGTGTGTACTAGTTGCCTGCAATATATCTATGCAGCATGTGCAAGCCGATTCCTTCAGAAAACAGAGAAGGGTGTTGGATCTCTTGGAGATGGAGTTACAAATAACTGTGGTGCTTTAAATCAAAATTGTGACCTCTGCAAGAACAATCAGTGCTCTTAAGCTTTGAGCTGTTACTTGATCCCCTATTTTATCTTTTTAATAATAAAATCAAGTTTATCCAAACAGAAGTTAAGAGAAGCTATTTATCTATGTAGTTTTCTACTTCACTAATGATGTCCTAAAATTTACCATCTCTTCAGATGTATGCTTTATGCTGTTTTGGTATTCATGAATTAAGATGTTTTACCACATATTGTCCTGGTGGTCTTGACCCAAAAGTATAACAAGTAAACTGATGTCATAGCAGTTTTGTGTTCTACTCTGTAGAACATTTAAAGGAAATGATGGCTATGCAATTCCACCTAATTTCCTTGTCTAGACAGCACCCTGTGTTCCCGAGATGCCAAGAACCACCCTGTTAAGGGAGCTCACTAGCCAGGTGGGCTGTCTAGGAGGTGACCTGGTGTTTGCAAGGTCTTTTACCATAGCATGGTGGCACATGCCTTTAATTCCAGCACCCATGGAGGCAAGGGTGGATCACTGTGAGTCTAAGGCAAGCTTGGTCTAAAAGTGAGTCCAGGACAGCCAGGACTACATTCATGAGCAGCTCAGTCTACAAAGCGAGTCCAAGATAGCCAAGATTACACAGAGAAACCCTGTCTCGAAAAACCAAAAGTAAATACATCTGGCATTGATGTGAACTATTATTTTCTGGGGACTGAACAGCACTGATTGAGCAAACTTCCTACAGGATTTTGTTGAAGATGCACTGTTTGTTATTCAGATGAATTAATCCCTGATTATGGAATTCCTGATTTGGTTAAAGTAGTTTTAAAAGTTAAAGTTAGTTTATGGCTGCAATAAATACCTTTGTGGACCTCCAGATGCCTCATTAAGCATAGCCTTGTAGCAGGTTTGTGGCTTCAGATAAGTTTCCACTGCATATGGCACCACAAATCCTGATATTTTCACCATAAAAACAGGCAAGTTTGTTTAAACTTCACATGAACCTAAGTGGAATAAAGCTACCTAGAGATGTCTGAATTTACTCTGTTTCTTAGAAAGTAAGGCAGATAAAATTATTGTCCTGAGCTCATAATGAACTAAGAGATAGCTGGATAGTAAGTATATTGTTAGGTCAGTCCTAATTGGTAAGTTGTATACTCTTGTAAGTTTCAGATCCTATTAACTTTAACCCCTGTCAACCTTTGTCATTCTGAACTCACTATGAACTTATGTAATGGATACATAGATAAAAAATGTTTAGATTTAAAACATGTAACCTGTTATATTTTAGAATTAATCTGTTTTTCTGATTAATTGTACCATTTTGACTATGAGGTAATTCCCTTTTCTCAGAAATATAAGTATGGCAATCTACAATAAACAGAGATGAAAATTGGGAAGCTTAACTTCAGTGGAAATTAAGATGCCTGACTTCATCCACCTCTTCTCTTGATCCTTTTCTCTTGAATGTATATGCTGAAAATTGGGAAGCTTAACTTCAGTTGACATTGAGATGCCTAATTTCATCCACCTTTTCTCTTGAATGTATGTATGTGAGTGGTTTATTTTCTATCTCTCTCTTATTTGCTTTTTTCCCTGTAGATTCGCAAATAAGTGAGCAGACTTAGGGCCATCAGCCTTCTACATCTAATATGCCTGAGTTTACACCAACTTATTGGAGATCTCTGCAAGAAGGTCTATCTACAGATCAAGGAGACTCCTTTTACGACCCCTGTGCAGTTTCTAGCCAGAAGCCACTTTTAGAGCCTCAGCCATAGGAAAATTGTGATCAGTTTAAATTCTCCTCCTCAGCCGCAGTATAGCCAGTCGCTAGAGAAGAAACCTTGGGCTCTTTTTCCCTTTTCCTCCTTTCTCTTTCAATCCTGATTGGTTGCCTGAGCCATCAGCTCTGGCCACACCAGAGATGAAGCAAACTGGCAGGGCATCCGCATCCAGCACCAGAGACACTACCCTGGGCCCTCTCCAGAGAACCAGCCGGGCAGTAACAACTAGAACTTCACATATAGGTTCTAGGCATTACAGTTCATTAATCCATTTTGCTGAAACGATATACTAAATCTCTCTTCTTTTTCTAGGACAGTGTTTAATAATAATTATCATTTACTCCCAAAAGTTGAAACTATTCTAACATCTTTCCAACTTGTGATGTGGGAATGTAAAGCAAGCCAGAGTTGCTTCTTAGGTCTTGACTGTGAGGAAAACAATGAGCCTCAGTAGTTTTACCTCCTCCACCACAAGGACAATCTTGTTGATTTTCTCCTGCATACAAATTTCAGATAGTTAAAACCAAAAAAAAATTCTATAGGAATTTTGGTAACAATCTGTCCTTAAACTAAATTAATTACATTCATGAGTTCAGTGTTTGGTTTACTTTATCTCCATATTACAGCATCCTAAGAGAAAACAAATGAAAAAATATATTTAAGAATAAAAACAGAAACTTCACTCATGATCTCGATTCCTTAACAACATGACTCTTAAATAAGATCTGAATGAGGCAAACATCATTAGACATAATAACATAGAGGAGTAAAAACAAAACATCACAGTACCCAAGCCTAGAAAAAGAACCACAGGAAACTATAGAATGCTTTTTAACAAAAAGGCAGAAACAGTCTTTTTCAGGGATGTGCATACCAATTGTTTATTCAATAAAAAGTGACCAAATTGAAAGCAATATATAAATATATAAAAATAACCTTAAATAGACTACACAACTCTCTGTGTAACAACAAAGAAAAAGAGGCAATGAGGAAGTGGGAAAATGAGAAGGCTTGTATGGTGAAAGCAAAAAGGGGAAGATGATGTAATTATATTTTAATTTAAAGGAGAGAAGGTAGTAATGGTGAAAAAGATCATTTCAAGAAAAAATAGCAATAATAATAATAGCTAATATTAAACAATCCAGCACTTGTGTCAAGGCTAAGATTTCAATACTGTCATTAATTTCCTTTTATTATTTCTATTAAAAGGAAAATTAAGGCAAAATTGTATATTATAAAGAAAATTAAGTCAAAATTGGCCACATTTCCAAAGATTACAAATTAATATTTAGGAGGATAGAGATTAAATGTAGATGCTAATTCACCAATAAATTAATTGGTCACTGATTATTGTATTAGTGGGAACAGTTTAATAATATCAAACAGCAAAATTGAGGAGCTGAAAAAGTTATCGTAGAAAAATTATATTTAGACAACAATTCATAGATCATTCTTCTTAATTCCATAGTTTTATAGAGAATGAAAATTAATAGATTCAATGATAATTGTTTTTAATATAGAAGGAACTTATTTGAATACTATGTGGACTGAAATTTTCTCAACTCATACTTTTAGTGATAGCTCCTGTGCTTTTTAAACATTTTGATTGTATGCATAAATTATAAAGATGATACTTTATATTTGATTTTAATCATACAAACCCAATTTAAGAAGCCCAGATAATCAGTGATATTTCCTAACTTAACATCTACAAATGTTCATATGAACAGCAGGAACTCTCCAGGAAGGGCAATAGAGGCTATCACAACTGCTGCCTTTGATGACCTTCACTATAACAAGTATTACAGGAAAGATGTCATTACTTCAACTCTTCCGTAGAACTCCCTGAGAGCTCTGTCTAATGATTGGCTTTTGGCCTCTACATCTTTTTCCACCAACTGCTGGCTGAAGCATCTCAAAAGAGTTATGTTAGGCCCCTGTCTACAAGCATAGCAGAGTAACATTAATAGTGTTAGGGATTTGTTATTTCCAATTGGATTGATCTGAAATAGGGCCACATTTTGTTTTGCCATTCCTTCAATCTTTGTTCCATCTTTGTTCCTACACAACTTGTAGGCAGGACATATTTTGGGCTGAAGGTTTTGTGAGTGAGTTGGTGTCCTTATGCCTACATGGCAAGTCCTTCCTTGCTAAAAGAAGTAGACACTTTAGGCTCCATATGCCCTACTCCTAGAACCTTCAGCCGGGGTGACTCCCATAATCTTCTGAGGGCCTCCCATATCCCAGGTTTCTGGCAAATCTCAGAGATGCCTCTCACCTATGATTTCCCTTCTCTCACCTGGCTCTCCTTTCCTTGCTCTCCATACTCCTAACCTATACCCCTCTTCCCTCCCCATCTACTCTCCTACACAGTTTCCTCCCTCCCTCCAGTTACAAAGCCTATTTCGTTTCCCTTTCTGAGTGAGATTCAATTATCCTCCCTTGGGCCCTCTTTGTAACTTAGCTTTTTTGGGTTGTAGATTTTATCAATGTTATACTGTACTTTATGGCTCATAGCCACTTATAAGTGAATACATTCCGTGAATGTCTTTTTGGGGTTAGGTTTCCTTACTCAGGATGTTTTGTTCTAGTTCTAACCATTTTCCTGTAAATGTCAATATATCCTTGTTTTTAAGAGCTGCATAGATATCTATTAAGTCCATTTGATTCATGATGTTAGTTTCATTATTTTTTGTTTAGTGCTATTTTTTTTTTTTGATAATCTGTTCATTGGTGGGAGTGAGGTGCTACAGTCTCCCACTATTATGTGTGGGTTTGATATGTGATTTAATCTTTATTAATATTTTCCTTACAAATGTGAATGCCCTTGTATTTGGGGCATATATATTCAGAATTAATGTGTCCTCAGTGAATTTTTTTTTGATGAGTATGAAGGGATTTTCTCCATATCCTTTGATTATTTTTTGCTGTAAATCTATTTTTATTAGTTATGAGAATGGCTACTCCAGTTTTCTTCTTGGGTCTGTTTGCTTGCAAAATCTTTTCCAAGCCCTTTATTCTGAGGTAATGTATATCTTTGTTTTGAGAGAGTTTCTTATATGTGGCAGAATGATGGATAGATTCTGTATTTGCATCCATTCTGTTAACCTGTGGTTTTATTGTGGAATTTAGTCCCTTGATGTTGAAAGATATTAATGACGAATGATTGTTACAGTTATTTTGATGTTGGTAGTGGTAATGTGTGTGTATATCTGTGTGTGTTTCTCTTCCTTTGGTTTTGGTGCCATGCAGTTAATTATTTTCTTTGTTTTCTTGAGTGTATTTAACCCTCTTGGATTGGAGTTTTTATTCTAATATTTTCTGTAGGGCTGGATTTAAGTATAGATACTGTTTAAATTTGGTTTTGTCATTGAATATCATTTTTCTTCATGTATGTTGATTGAAATTTTTGAGGGTTAAGTATTCTGGGCTGACGTCTGTGATCCCTTAGGGTCTGGAATTGTAATTCTGATATGTCTGACTTTATATGTTACTTGTCCTTTTCCCCTGGAACCTTTAGTATTCTTTCTTTAGTCTGTACATTTAGTGTTTTGTCTATTATGTGGTGAGAGGATTTCTAATGCAATCTATCTGGTGTTCTGTATCCTTCTTATATGTTTATAAGCATCTCTTTCCTTAAGTTGGGTACATTTTCCTCTATGATTTTGTTGAAAATGTTTTCTGGTTATTGGAGCCAGGAATCTTCTATTTGTTCTTGTCTTATTCTTTGGTTTCATTGTTTCATAATGTCTCTGATTTCTTATATGTTTTGTGTTGGAAACTTTTTGTAGTTAACATTTTCTTTAACTGATAATGCATCAATTTTTTCAATAGTATCTTATATCCTGGGATTCTCTCTATCACTTGTATTCTGTTGATGATGCTTACTTCTGTAGTGCCTCTTTCTTCTCTAAATTTCCCCTCTTCATGATTCCTTCCTCAATTTGTATTTTCGTTATTGTTTCTACTTCAATTTTCAGGTCTTGAACAGTTTCATTCATTTCCTTCAACTGTTTGATTCAATTTTCCTGTGTCCCCTGGAGGGGGAGACCTGGTGGCACTAAGAGGAAGGACAGCAGGTTACCAAGAGGAGACTCAATACTCTATGAACATATACAGGGGGAGGTAATCCCCCTCAGGAACAGTCATAGGTGAGGGGAATAAGGGGAAAATGGGAGGGAGGGAAGAATGGGAGGATACAAGGGATGGGCTAACCACTGAGATGTAATATGAATAAATTAATAAAAAAGATAAATAACTTTAAAAAAGATTTATTCATTTCTTGTTTAAAGGCTTCCATTTGTATTTCTTCTGTATTTCTTTAAGTAGTATATTTATTTCCTCTTTGAAGGCCTCTATAATCTTCATAAGAGTAGATTAAAGGTTATTATTTTCTTGTTTTTCAGTTGTGTTAGGATATCCAGGGCTTGTAGTAGGATAGCTGGCTTATAGTGGTTCTGTGTTGTCTTAACTCTTGTTGATTGTATTCTTAGGCAGGCCTGCAGCCACCTGGTTGTACTTGGTGTTGGCTGGATATTTACAGTGTTTGCAGGACTCCTCAGCAAGATGGTTAGAGCTCTGGGCTGGACAATGAATGTTGCTGGGGTCAAGTTGAGATAGTACATTTGTATAATTGAAATGAATCACTTTACTTTTAATCTCTGCAATTTCTACTCTACCCTCTGAGATTAATCCATATGCCATGTTGACATTAATATATATTTTAAAGAAAATATAATTAGAAAGTCTGTATTTTCTATCCCTTACATTCCATATTCTCCCCTATTTATTTCTTATATTATAGGGGAACATTTTTTAAAAGCTATAGACCAATGTATTGATATGCTCTTATAATTAACTGAATACTAGATTATATATTATAATTCATGCTTTATACCATACATACTATGCATTTGAGTTATGAATAGTCTGTGGGTATCTTTATTGTCATACAGTATTTCACAACTTTTTAGATTTCCCTATAATCAATTTATTCATCTTCCCTTTCTTCTTTCCTTTGTTGGTCCATCCCTGAGAAACACTGATTTCATAATTTTAATTTTCTAGAATAGGATATATTTAGTATCATACTGAATAGCTTCTTCAGAGTGTCCTCTTTCAATTAGCAATATATTTTGAAGATTACTTTATATCTTATTGTATCTTTTTTGCTCCAAATTATAGCAGCAATGACTAAAGGTAGCACATTTATATATGTGAAGAGCTTTCTCTATAAAATTTCAGTTCATTGGGGGAATTATTCAGGAGTATGTTTGCTGGATTTTATAGTAATAGTACTTTTAGATTTTTAAGACACTGTAACATTGTCTTCAAATTGTATTTGTATTGCTTCTATTCCCATCAGTTACTAATACGTATACATATATTTTATTCCACATTCTCACCAGTGTTCGTGGTTTTCAGTGTTCTGAGTTTGTCTCACACTCAAAGGACTAAAGAGTATGATCATGTTGTTGTTTCAGTAGTAAATGATAAAATTACCTATGAAGTTGAACAACTTTTCATGTTTTTATGCATCATCTATATAATTTCTTTGATGAAGTAGCCAAATTATCTGTAATCCTATTAAGTTATAAAATATCTATCTATCTATCTATCTATCTATCTATCTATCTATCTATCTATCTACCTATCTCTCCCTTTTTTCTCTCTCTCAAGATTATTTTGTTCTTCATGTTCATTTCCTCCACTAAATTAGGATTAATTTAAATTATTTACGATTTTTCTTTTTGTTTGTGTACAATATAGTTTCAAAAATGAAAACGAGTGTCAATTTCAAAGAAAAGAATTGTTAAATATCACCATTACTTAAAATTAACACCAATAAAGAAATTTTATTTGTGATGCCTAGTTTTGTACTAAAGGATTTCATTTTTCTTTAGTATTTGACTCAGCCTTGACTACTTAAATATTTACATATATGAGATAAGTCTATTAATAAATACTAATTAGAAATGCTTGAAACCAAAGTCATACTACCAAAAAGATATGGTTTTTCATGGGTACAAGTTATGAAACAGAATCATGTAATTTTAAAATCATGATATTTTTAAAAGACTGTAACTGAAGCTTCAGTGATAAAACAATGAAATAATTATAACAAAGCTATTTGACTATAAAGATGTATTTAACACCTGCTCACATTGATATATCTATGGAAAGACCCACTGAAAATATATATGTTTTTAAAAAGAGATTTTGAATGAAAAAACGTACCACTGACATTTAGGAACTGCTCCTTCATGATCTTTATTATTTTGGAATAAGGATGAATTGAAAATATGTGTATATTAATGTAGAAATTCTAACCAAGGACATCACAGTATTTATCTCTGAGAGAAAAACACTTGTCTCATGCACTTCACCATATACTGGCCTTCCCAGAAAAAGAAAATAAATCTGAGAGCGTTAAAGTTGTTATAAATTTTAATGAAAACATTTCCTAATTTGTCATTTAAAGTCCTTTTTGAAAAATAGAGATATTTCTGCAGCTTTACTAATAAAAGGACGTAAATTTAAAGTAAGTGATGAATGAATGTAGGTCCTACTACCTAAATCATTAGAAAATTATTAACCTCCAAGAAATACTCTTGGATGCCTTCTGATCAAATTCACAAGCATATGGAGCACTAGAAAAGAATAACAGGAAGTATATGTTATGTTGAGGGATATTTAATTATTTCATTTTTATGTGTTTGAGTGTATTGCCTGCACGCATGCATGGGCACTATAGACACATAGTAGCCATGGATGTTGAAAGAGAGCCTCGCATCCCAGGGATCTGAAGTTATAGACAGTTCTACTTAACCTTTTGGTAGTTAGGAACCAAACTTGTGTCTTCCACAATAAAAATACCGGTTTGTACCCAACTAACTATCTCCCATCTCCTAGGTAAGCTAGTCGAAGATATTTAATTCTTTTTAAGTAATTAATTTATTTATTTACTTATGTTCCAATCATAGCCCTCTCCCATCGCACTTCCTGGTCCTACCTTCTCTTCATCCCTCTTCCCCACATCCCCTTCCCTTCCCTCTGAGAAAAGGGGAACTAACCTGCTCTCATACCCCAGTATATCAAGTCACAAGAAGACCTAGCACATTGTCTTTCACAGTGGGTTGACAATGAAGGTCCACCAGGGGGCAGTGATCCAAAAGCATGCAACAGGCAAATGGATGGAACTGGAAAGGATCATCCTAAGTGAGGTAACCCAGACCCAGAAAGATACACATGGTATATATTCACTTATAAATGGATATTAGAACAGCATAGATGTCCTAGGAGAAACTCCACCAAGTGGGGGTTCAAATGGGACAGATACTGGGCCTAGAAGCTGGACTCTGGGCACAATGCTAAAAGTTTTAAGGAAGAGTGGGGGAGTGTAAGATCAGGGAGGGAACAAGAACTCCACTGGAAGCCCATTAAGACCTTCAGATTTGGCACAGGGAGATCTGCACAAACTGATGAACCAGTCAAGGATAATGCATGCAGAGAACCAAGACCATTTTTTCAGATGTAGCCAAAGAATTGCTGACTCTCCACAAAGAGAAAAGGAGAGGGGCTACCACTGAACCTCTTACATGCACTTAGCTGCCCACTGTTTGCTCACTGCCCTTTGACAGGATGACCAAAGGGGCACACAGTGGAAAGGTATGCAGACTATCCTGATTAGATGTGATAGTCTGTTTCCAGAAGTCTAAGGGAGGGGAATAAGCAGAAGAGGGAAGGAGAGTGGCAATGGGAAAATAAGAAGGAGGGGATAACAATCAGGAGATAATGTGAATAAATTATAATAAATAAAATATACATTTAAAAAGTCCAGGGGGAGGAGGGGGTTGCTACAGAGAATGATGCACCAACCAAGCATCATGCATGACGAGGACCTAGACACTGCTAAGTGGTAGTACATAGGCAGCACCATCTCCTTGTGGCTCCGACAATATGGGGAGTAAGGACTACTTCTCACATGGTCTCTGGTACCCCAATGTGGATCACTTCCCCCTGGCTTGGAGTTCTGGCAAGGCACAGAGGAAGAGCACACAGGTAGTACAGATGAGATTTGATGAGCTGAAGTTAGATGTTAGGGGAGGAAGGCCTTCTTTTATGAGTGAGGGAGAGAAGGAATGAGGGAAAAAGGGTGGGATCCACAGGTGATGAGGGAGGGGACCACAATTGGTATGTAAAGAATTAAAACTACAGAACAAGCAGGAAACTTATATTCATAATCTAATTACATAGGAATGGCTCTGAGCCTGGCTGAGACATGAATGTCTCTTTTTGGTAACAGAATCGTTGTGATTTAGGATTAGATGCCATTCTTCATATGGCATGAATGAAGATTTGCAGATGTCTTTCTTCTGCTCATACAAAGAACAGAGAACCGGCCCTAATTATTCTGTGCATCCAACACCCTTTATATATTTATAATTTTAGGAATCTATAATGCTTGTGAGAAATTATATGTATTCAGACCAAAAGAACCAGACAGTGATATGGGATCAGACCTGACAGAATCTATTCCTCTCAGCATGCTTGATGCTGACATCCTGCATCCTTCATGTTCCAACTCCAAGTGCTTTAGTTGCTGTTCCTCATCAGAATAGGACCACTTCAAAGAACGCTTCCATTCCCAATTGGTCCAGCAGTTCAGATGGTTCCACACAGGACTTCTATTAAGACTGGAATTTCTCAACATTTAGAAACTGTGCCACAAATGCTATTCCTAGCTTGTTTAACCATTTCCCCAATTTTATTTGGGCCCCTACAAAGAAATTTTTCACCCCAATCACCCAGAAGAAACCTTAAGAGAATGATGTCCATTTCTCCTAAGAAAGAAGGAGTTGGTTTTTGATTGCTCACTTGGGCTACAGAGGTTTGTTTGTTTGTTTTTTTTTAATTGGTAGTTGGTTATAAGTTTTTAATGGTCTTATTCAGAGAGAAAACGATATTGGACTCAGGAATGTCTCTATTTTCCTTTATCTGTTTGTAGCAGGTATGGAGATAGGGTTTGAAAAGAAAGAAGAGGGAATACAAAAATATATAGTTGATAGGACAAAAGTAGGTTAGTGAATCTATTCCTCAACTTAAGGTCTTACTTAATTGTTACTCACAAACAAGGTTATGTTTTTAATTAATTGATATAGAAATTTGTATACTGATGCAAAATAAACTTAGTTTTAGATACAATGGTATAGAATTCAAAGTAAAGATCATTAGTCACACGCATTATACATATTGTACCCATACAACTCAAATCTGGCAAACTAGCCACTGGGCAAAATGTCCTCATTTTGGCCACAGACAGAATTCTACCTAAAAATGGACAAGCTTGGATTCAGGCAGAATTGAAGGCCAAAACCTACCAAGATAGGTTAAGCAATTCCTCAATAGTACATCTGCCAGATATCCTGGGTCAGATGTCTAAAGATGATGCTCCAATGTTATAGAGAGTTTTGGGTGACTGTTCAGGTATCTTACTATCTCTGTTTTTATTTATTTCTGTTTTTTTATTCATTGTAGAAGCTGCTAACCTGAACTTTCATCTTTCTCAAGTCTCCAATGGGGTTGAAGATTAGATAGTTCAGTTTTAAAATTAAGCTTAGTTGCTTAGAGCTTAAGAGGATTTTTAAGTATAGATTGAGGTTTAAGTTCACAATGAAGAGATATGATAGATATTGATTTACATTGAAAATTTGAGCCTCACCAAAATAGGAAAGATGTTTTCTTCAAGGTTGCCAAATTCCAATAGCAAACATGAATGCTGCATTTTTATAATTCCTGATTCTTTCATGGTTCATAGTGCTGTATGTAGTTTATTGTATTTATATGTAATACAAAATATATATGTAAAAAGAAAGAAAATTTCAAAATCTAAAAAAAAATAAAGCTTCTATGAATATATATGAAAAATTTACTTGTATGGTGGACTATATTTTGGGTATATACTTAGAGTGGTACATCTAGATCTTTCCAATTTTCTGAGAAAACCCCAAATTGATTTCCAAAATGGCTATACAAGTGGGCATGTCACATTCATACCAGCATGGGCTGTTAATTGAGTATTTGATCTTAGCCATTCTGAAAAGTTTAAGATTGAATCTCAGAGTTATTTTGCTTTGAACTTCTTAATGACTAAGGACATTGAATATTTCTTTAAATGCTTCTCAGCCGTTTGAGATTCCTCTGTTGAAATCTCTCTGTTTAGCGCTGTGCTTTATTTTTTAATTGAATTAATTGTTTGGTTCGTGTTTAATTACTTATGTTCTTTATATATTTGGATATTAGTGCTCTTTTGAGTTGATGAAGGTCTTCTCCCAATCTTTTGGCAGTCATTTGGTGCTGTTGACAGTGTCCATTGTCTTACATAAGCTTTTCAGTTTCAAAAGTTCCATTAATTAATTGGTGATCTTATAGTCTGAGCTGGTGAGGTTCTGTTCAGAAAGTTGTCTCTTGTGCCAATGAGTTCAAGGCTGCTTCCAACATTCCCCTCTAATATATTTCTTCTGGTTTAATGTTGAGGCCTTTGATCCCCTTGGACATGAGTTTTGTGCGTGGTGATAAATATGGGTCTATTTACACTTTTCTACATGGATATATTCAATTGGATGAGGACCATTTGTTGAAGATGCTTTCAGTTATTTTTTCAGTGTATGGTTTTAACTTTTGTCAAAAGTCAAATATGATAGATATGTGTGTTTACTTCTGTGTGTGTTTTTTTAATTAATTTATTCTTCTTACATCTCTATGGTTATCCTATCCCTTGTATCCTCCAGTCTGTTTATCTGCAAATACTATGCAGCTTTTAGTACTATCACTCTGTAGTATATCTTGAAGTCAGGGATGGATGTTCTTTTATTGTACAGGGTGGTTTTATTGTACAGGATGGTTTTAGCTATTTTGTTTTTGCTTTTTGTTTTTTTATATGAAGTTAAGAATTGTTCTTTCAAGGTCTGTAAGATTGCTTTTCATAAGATGACCATTTTTTACTGTGTTAATCTTATTGATACATGAGCATGGGAGATATTTCTATCTTCTGATATCTTCTTGAATTTCTTTCTTCAGAGACTTGAAGTTCTTGCCATACAGCTCTTTGATTTGCTTGGATAGAGTTACACAAAGATAGTTTACATTATTTGTGGCTACTATGAAGGTTGTTGTTCCCATAATTTCTCTCTCAGCACATTTGTCATTTATATACAGGACAGCTAGTGGGTTTTTTTGTTTGTTTGTTTGTTTCTTGGTTTAGCTAATTTTGTAAACAGTCACTTTGCTGAAAGTGTTGATCAGATGTAGAATTTCTCCGGTAGAATTTTTGGGGTTGAGAATGCTTAATTTTCACTGTTAATTTCTCAAAATCGTTTTTGATTGTGCTATACTCAGCTCATATTTCTATGTTTGTGTTTGTTAGAGAAAGACATTAGTTTGCTTAAGTTTATACTGGATTTTAAAGAAAATATGCTGACATTTACCTGTGACTTAAAGCTTGAGACTAATATTCATTCACCACCTTCTTTAAATTCACTTAAGTAGAGAGAAATTCAAATCAATTCCCATAAAAGCACTAAAAAAAAAAAAGGCTGCCCAACTCTGTCCTTATCTCTTCAATATAGTACTTGAAGTTCTAGATAGAAGAATAAGACAACTAAAGGGCGTCAAGGGATACAAATTGGAAAGGAAGAACTCAAAGTACCACTATTCACAGATGACATGGTAGTATACATGAATGAACCCCAAAATTCCACCAGAAAATGCCTACAGCTGAGAAACACCTTCAGCAAAGTTACTGGATAGAAGATTAATTTAAAAAATGAGTAGCCCTCCTGTGTACAAATAACAAATTGGCAGAGAAAAAATTAGGGAAAGTACACCGTTCACAATAGGAACAAATAGTATAAAGAATCTTAGTGTAACTCTGATCAAGAAAGGTAAAGACTTGTATGTATGACAAGAACGTCAAGTATCTAAAGAAAGAAATTGAAGAATGTATCAGAAGATGGATCTCCTATGGCCATGGAGTGGTAGGATTAGCATAGTAAAAATTGTCATATTACCAAAAGCAATGTATGGATTCAATGCAATCTCCATAAAAATAGCAACACAACTCTTACAAACCTTGAAAGACCAATTCTAAACTTAATACGGAAAGAAAAAAAAACACAGAAAGGCTAAAACAATCCTTTACAATAGAAGAACATCTGAAGGAGTTTCCATGCTGATCTTACAGCTATACAACAGAGCATTCGTAAATACAACTGCATGCTGTTGGCATGTTTATAGACTACTGAATCAGTAGAGTTGAATTGGAGACCCAGAAATAAACACACAAACCCATGGGCACTTCATGTTTGACAAAGGAGCTAAAATCATACATTAGCAAAAAGACAGCATCTTCAACAAATGCTGTTTTTCTAACTTGATGTCTACATACAGAAAAATACAAATAGATCCACATTAATCACCCTGTACAAAACTAAAGTCCAATGGATTAAAGACCTCAAAATAAAACCAGACACACTAAATCTGTTAGGAAAAAATAGTGGGGGAATAACGTTGAAATCATTGGCAGAGGAGGCAACTTCATGAACAGAACACGAACAGCTCAGTCTCTAACATCAAAAATTAATAAATGAAACGTCTTGAAACTGAAAAGCTCCTGTAAGGCCAAGGACACTGTCACCAGAACTAAATGGTAGCCTACAGACTGGGAAAAGATCTTGATCAACCTTACATGCAAAAAAGGCCCGATATTCAAAATATATAAAGAACTCAAACATTAAACACCAACAAACAAAATAACTCATGTGAAAAATGGTGTACAGAGCTACACAGAGAATTCTTTATAAAAGTATGCTCAATGTCTTTAGTCATCAGAGAAATACAAATCAACAATACTCCTAGATTTCATCTTACACCAATCAGAATGGCTGAGATCCAAATTCAAGTGACAGCACAATCTGGTGAGGATGTGGAGAAAGGGGAACTCTCTTCCATTGTTGGTGGGAGTGCAAACTTATACTACCACTTTGTTAATAAACCTCATGATTTCTCAAAAAAATGGGATTATATCTACCTCAAGAGCGAACCATACCATGCCTGGTTATGTATCAAAAGATGCTCTACCATAAAGCAAGGAAACATGTACAACTATGTTGCTAGCAGCATTATTCATAATAGCTAGAAGCTGGAAACAACCTAGATGTCCCTCAACCAATACTGGAGATAGAAACTGTGGTACGTTTACACAACATAATACTATTCAGCTATTGAAAACAAAGAAATGAAATTTTCAGGCAAATGGATGGCACTAGAAAAAAATATCCTAAGTGAGGTAACCCAGACCCTGAAAGATACACATTGTATGTATTCAGTTATGAATGGATTTTAGCAATATCATACAAGATAAACATGCCATAGTGCACAGACACAGAGAATCAAAGGGTGGATGCTTAAACCTCCCTACGAAGGGGAAATAGAATAGACAAAGGTAGTGTTCGAAGAGAGGAAACAATATAGGGGAATAAACACTGAAAAATGTGAGATGGGAGATCAGACCATAGGAAGAGCTAGGGCAGGGGTACAAACTCCTCCTTTCTCCTGTAGTCATGGGCGTATCTGTGACAAGCTGGAGACCTTAGTAAGGGTAGACTTCCAGGTGGATATGGTAAGAAATATAGTAGAGACTCTTTGTAGCAGGGTAACAGAGACTGAAGAGGACATTCTTTAACTAGACAAGTCTAGTAGAGGTAAGAGAACACCAACACACCCACAAAAACCTCGCCTCAAAATTTATCCTGCCTACAAAATGTGCAGGGATGAAAACAGAGCAGATATAGATGTTGACAGGAGGTCTAACCAATGCCTGGCCCAAACAAAGACGCACCCCATGGGAGAAAACCAATCCTTGACTGTATTAAGGATACTCTGCTATGCTTGCACACAGGAGTCAAACACAGTTATTCTCTGGGAGGCTCCACCCAGCAACACCTCAAAATAGATGCTGAGACTCACAGCCAGACATATAGCTATATGTAGGGAGCCTTGCAGAAAAGTGCAGGGAAGGAGAAAAGGACCTGGAAGTGACAGGACTTTCCCAATAAGTCCAGTAGAGCCAACTAACCATGGCCCAGAGGTTCCTGCTGTGATTGAAGCCCCAACAAAGGACATTGCATGCACTAAACCTAGCCCCCTAAAAAAAAGTAGCTGATGAGCATATCAGGAGTCATATGGATACCCTAGTGAGGGCACTGAAGTCTGTCTCTGACATCGACTCTCTTGCCAGATTCTCTATTACTTCACCCCTGGCAGGACTGCCTTGCAAGGCCACAGGGGAAGAGGACACACTCAGGCCTTATAACACTTGATGATCTGGGGTGGATGAGAAGGAAAGGATCTCCTCTTCTGAGGAATAGCGAGGGGGCCTGGGACATGGAGGAAGTGTCAGACTGGGAAGTTAGGAGGGATGGATCTATGACAAGGATGTAAAGGTATAAATAAATATATAAATACAAAAATTAAGAATAACTCAGTAGGTTTAAGTACCTTTTTGTATGACTTTTCATCCTGATTTTGATAATGTGTTCTGAAAATATTACTATTGCATAGTATGCCATCTGCTAGAAGTAGCATTGACACTTTCTTTGAGCTATAAAAGCTTTAATTTTTGCTTGTGATAATCAGTATTTTGAGGAAATACATTTCAATTTTTTGTTTGATAAATTTATTCTTTCTAGATTTTGAAAAGTTTAGAAACTACTAATGCTATATTTATTTAATATACTGTCTAAAAGCATTTGACATTCCAATAGCTTGCTCACAGTAAGTGATCACAGAAATTTTGAAATGCATAAGTAAATAACTGAATGCATGCATGAGCAAATCACTGTAGGTAAGGTCATAAGAGAAACTGAAGTGCTATTTTTAGAAATGATTCTTTGGAGAAACATTTAAGCATATGAAATCATATTGAAGTGAGGCAAATGCAATATTTGTGTTTCAATATGTATATGAAGTATATAAGGACAAAGTTAATGTTTGGGCAAGTAACATAGATACTAGAAAACAGCTTTTTGACATATTTAAATGAAACATATACCTGAAGAAATTTCACCAGCATACTCTAAATGTACTTTCTTTTAAGTGACCTTGACCACTGTAAACATTCAGATATATTATAGTAGGAGGGATCTGATTTAAAATCCCATATATATATACATAAGTATATATATATATGTTTATGTATACATATACATATGTATATACATATATATGCGTGTACATATATACTAAATATATATATACATATATGTGTATGTTTGTATGAATTTGATACATTTTAGAATTTGATCAGCCTTTGTTTCTGTATTTGTAAACTAAGAATATATTCACCCACATCACAGAATGAAAACAAGATAATACATGCATATTAGAATACCAAAACATGATTGCTGTTACTTGTCTTAAAACCATTTACATTTCTACAATTCCCTGTTGTTTGATATTTTTCCCACAACAGTATTTGATCCCATATTCCTGTTTATATCTATTTATTTTATGTTTTCTTTTTTATTACTCATTAGGCCTTGCCCATTTCTCATCTGAAGTTCTGAATCTTCAGCATTATTTTCCCACTTATTTGTCCGGAAACCTTGAGAAATGAAACACATATCTGTTCTGGCTAGTTGTATATATTCTTGACATAAACAAGAAAATCTGAGAGGAGAGAACATCAAGGGAGAATTTGCCTCCATAAGATCAGGGTGTATGGCAGCTTGTAGGATATTTTCTTAATTAGTGATTGATGGAGGAAGGTCCAGCCCATTGTGCATGACGCCATAAGTTAGCTGGTCGTCTTGGGGGCTACAAGAAAGTAGGCTGCGCAACCAATGAGGAAAATCAGTAAGCAGAATTCCTCCATGGACTCTGCACTAGCTCCTGCCTCAAGGTTCTTGAGCTATTTAAATAGATGATGATGTGATACATAAGACTAAGCAAACTATCTCATTTCCTCCCCATGCTAATTTTGGTCATATTGTTTTATCACAATAGAAAGCTAAGACAGTACGTATTCTTCTGTCACTTTCTTCTGTGAGTGACTTCTTGGTCCAGTAATTGAATCAATATGGTTACAGAAGTGAAGCCTTCCAGATAATTAAGATATTAAAATTACCTATTGCAATGTCTCTAAAAAAGGAGGTGCTGAATGAGCTGCATCAACAGCAGAAGCTGACTATGTAATCAATCACGGCCTGTCCTCTCAGATATTGTAATTCAGTATAGGCTCTGAGAATCATTTTTATAAGAAAGAACAACAAAAATACCAGTTCAAATTAATTGAGTCATGGTAGGGTTTGGGAACCAAATATCTATTCTGTTTATTTGTCCCTAAAACTATATAAGCAATAAATATTTTGTGATAGAGTTGCTCTTAGAAATGAATAACAACCATAATTGAGTTTATGTGTTTGGGCTATTGGAGTTGTATATTGCATAGCCAACATGTGAGTGTGAAAAATATGTATGTTTTGGTGATTAACTTGGATTTAATTTACAGCAGAAATTGACCTAATGTTTCCTACCTTAAAAGATTCTTTAGTGTGTTAAATGATATCATTCATAAAATCATTACAAAATATATTTGCTTCTGAAGAAGTGGCTGTTACTAACTAAGCATTGTGTTTTTAAACTTTTTAAGACTTTCTAGATGACTCGTTGTGATAGATTGTCCTAAGGACAGCTTACTCACTTGCATATAAACTATGGTTATAACTTTTTATTGTTTCTCTGAATCTTGATGTTTATATCAATTAGTTAATTGGTGAACTATTCTTCCAAATCTTAACCCTCTCCTTCCTCTCCTCCTGTTCCTACCCTCCCTCCCTTTTAGCCTTCTCTCTTGTCTCCTACCCCTCAAAAAAGGGGATTTCCACATCTACCTACCTCATCCCAGTTGGAGCACATCCTCTACCACAATGGCCTGTCAAGGGAGCCCTGCCAGAAGGAAGTCATTAAAAACCATGCAAGAAAGTCCCTGTCTCAGGCCCCCCTTTCTAGGGTACCCAGATGATGACCAAGCTACCCATTGGATACATAATTCTATTCTAAAAAATGTACTTTCCCTCTCATTTATACTTCTCTTCTTTACCTTTTTCCCACTGCTTTACCTTTAAGCTCACTTCATTAGTTAATTATTCATACTCTAACAAACTATAAATTAATTTCACCCTAATGCTATTCTCTTTAAATATTAGTAATACAAATTAAATACATGTATTTTATTTCAAGTTAACATGGATCTTTTCACAAATAACTTTATCTGTTACTGCAGTTGATTTTCCTGGTGACAACTCACCAGGAAATTAATAAAATGAGACAATGAAATCAGTGGAAAAATGGAAAAATACAATTTTGAGGACATTACCCTCTTACCCTCTGAGTAGACACACAAAACTCAACAAAGAGAAAGCAAGAATATGAAAAAAAAAACCAGAAACTGACAATTTCAATATCTCACAATTCCTCAACACTGGGAATCAAAGATATTGAGATAGTCAAAATACCAGAAATAATTTCAGACTTCCATTTTTAAAAAGGACACAAGACCACATGAAGGATTTTACAGTAAATCAACTCAGGATCTAAAAGGGTTCCAAAGGGATTATGTAGCGCTACAGCTCCAGGTATGACACACACATAGCTTTTTGCTTGTGTCAGTTCTACTATACACCTACAGTCTCCTCAGTAGACACCACAGGTTCTCCATTAAATTTTAGGCTTCACCTTCACATCTCTACCTAGTGACCTCACAGAGGCTTCTTGAAGGGAAGCTGAGCCTGGCCTTTATGGTCTCTGAATCATATGAGATAACTCATTGGTCTTTCAATTTTTCATCTTTTATGCCCACAAAAAAACCCCACTACTGCATAAAAGAGGTTCCCCAGTGATTTTGTCAGCTTTGCATAGAATCTTACTTCCTTATACTACAGTTGCATTGAGGATAACCTTGGGAAACACTTTCCTAATAGGTGTTTCTGAATAGAGAACACATTCCGTGCTATTGCCAGTTTAGATTCTCTTATCAGATGAATTCATATTTTTATAGAATGGCATCTTCAATGGGTAAATATTGCCCTCAGAGCACAGTTCTTTTTCTTTTTTCTTTTAATGCTTACAAATGAGTCAGAGGATGGCAAAGCTAAAAGCTTAGCTTTCTTTTTGCTTTAACATGAATTGACTGTGAATGTTTTTAAATTAATTTATTCAGATTGCATCTAAATTGTTAACCCCTTTCTTGTCTCCTCCTTGTCCTCCCTCCCTCCCACCCTCTTTTACCCTATTCCCCTCCCCTAGGTCTGTGACAGAAGGGGACCTCCTCCACCACCATATGTTCACAGCCTACCAAGGCTCGTCTTGGTGGCCTGTCTATTATTTCTCTGAGTGCCACCAGGACTCCCCACCACTGGGAAGCACAGAGCATATTTCATATTGACCTAGTGTAACATTAATAGAATTAACTAAATTCTTTAATAATCATAGGTGATTTCTCAGTACCCTTTACTTGCATGGACTGCAACTTTAAATAATCCCCTTTGCCTACCAAAATGGCATATTTTTTATATGTTGTTGCTGTTAATGATATTCTTTTTCTTTTTTCTTTTTTGTACACTATGAACTGTATTAGAATGGTGGGTAGTTACCATTACACAGTCTAAACACAATACCATCTTGAGCTTTCCTCTTATAATGGTGTATGCTACTTTTGGATTCAGCTTCATTCAAGTTTCAAAACAAGCAAATGTAGCCAACTCCTTTGCTAAAGAATAACATCAATTGCCTTTAGTCCTGTTTCTGATAGAATCTTTGTCCCTTTCTAAAAGTCAGGTCTCTATTGCAAGATTCTGTCAAAATAATGGACTTCAAAACCCCTATAAAGATACACTATTAACCTGTGCTTACAGAATTCTAAGACTATTTTTAGCCAACACTTCAACTCTTGGATATTTATCCTACAATTCTGGTCTAAGTGTATAGGAATAAATGTTCATGTTTAATAGAAAGTCCTGACAAACCATGTACACATTTTCTGTATTAGTTATGTTATTTAATGATAAGATAAAATGCCTGTCAATAGCAAATTTAGGCAGAAAGGATTTATTTTGCCGCGTAGCTGGAATGTACAGCCTATTCTGGCAGGAAAGTCATGGTAGTGGACAAATAGATCACATTACCTCTTCAGTTAGGGAGCAGACAGATGAGTGTTTACGCTCAGTTTGCACATTCAGAGTGGGCCTTCCCACATTAATTAACCTAATTTAGGAATGTCTTCACAGACATGCTTAGTGGTCTGTTTTCATGCTGATCCTAATTCCCATCAATTTGACAATCAAGATTAACATAGCAGAGATTATGAGAGGCAAAAAAAAGAGCATATTGGAAAGGAGAGTGAGTAAGAAGGGGTTGCAATGGGACATAGATTACATATAAAAAGAATGGAAGTTGTCAGGAAAAAGATGTAGCAGGTGGGAGTGGGAAAGACGAAAACAGAAGACCAATAAATATGTACAAAATATTAGATAATGCCATAAATTCCTTACATTCTATGCTAATTTAAAATTAATTTAACACTATATAGTGCAAATGGACATAGAAAATTTGGAATTTATATGTAAACCAGAATTTGCCAATTATAGAAATATTTATGAGAGATCCAAAGATTATGACCTTTTTTAGTATTTTATTTCAATTAAAGTTAAACAAAAACTAAGACATCAGAATTATAGTGCTAACTTTCTTACTAGGAGCATTTAATCATGCTTTTATAATTCTAGTTTTCATTAAATATGTTAGATTTGCCAATTATAACTAATCTATAAGCAATTATTAACATGGTAGACTGTGTCAAAATAAAAATATGAACAGAAGAAACATTTACAAGAATAACATAACAGAAACATTTTGATATCCAATTACCTGACGGAAGACTAATATTCATAATATCTAAAAAACTTAAATGTTTTTAATAACAAAAAATTTATTCATTTCCAAGTCAGACAGCAGCTTTATCTGGGAAGCATGTATATAAGGTCTGCTATTTCTGGAAACTGTCATTGATATTGACACTGCTTCAGTTATTCTAGATGCCCCTGTGCCACTTAGATACAATACAATTCACTTTTGTAAACAGACATCATAATGAACCTGTCGTAGGTCAGTAACTTGAAGAAAATTGCTGCTATATGAACAAAGATGAAAAAAGATAGTAAAGTAAAATTAGATGAAAGATATGGAGAAGAGATTGCCATCTCTCATATAAAAAGGAAGGAATGGCACTATAGCACAAGCACAGAAAGTACTTGTTTTCTATAAAAAATAAGGACGACAGTTGCCACACCTGCTGCAACAACAGCTGTTCTTCCAGGCAGAAAATCCATAAACCACACAAAGACAAGAAGATAGTTACAGGACTGGAGAGATGACTAAGATAAGAATACGGTGCTTCCAGAGATTTTTCAGTTAAGTCATCAGAACACACATTGTAGACCAAAACCTCTATATCTCAAATTCCACAGGATGCAATGCCATCTTCAGGCTCCAGGAGGGCATTGAGTGACAGTGATGTACAGACATACATGCAGGCAAAATGCCCATATAAATAAAATAAAAATAAAATTTAAACAGGTGATAGTTATATCAACAAAGTAATCATAACATCTGTTAAGACGGCACCCATGAGAGAAGAATGATGGAGGCAAACATGAATAAAATGGGACCTGTTATTCGAGGAAATGTGGTGAAACATAGCATGAAAGCCAACGGGTACCACATTAGGATGATGAAGATGTGGAAGAAAAACAAGACAATGAAGATGGGAAAGACAGAAACAAGTAAATGTGAAGATGAATTTGAGTCTCCAGTGATAAAAGCAACAGTTGATCTTGCCTGAAAGAATAAGGAAGATAAAGATGATGATGATGGTAGTAGTGATGATGATGATGATGAAGAGGAGGAGGAGGAGGAGGAGAAGGAAGAATAATTTAAAGAAGTTATGAAACTGTACCAGGCCATGGAAAGAAACTCAATGTAAAAGCAGTTCCTGTGAAAGTCATAGGCAAGGAAAAAGATGAAGAAGATGATAATGAGGAACAAGACACTAAAAAAGAAGAGGAAGATGATAAATAAGAGAACAAAAATTGTCAATTAAAAAAACCTATTAATAAGGTCTTGGAGGCACTGTTACCAAGTACAGGCCATCTTGTTGTATGCTGAATGCTCACCATCATGCACTAGCAGTCCAAAAAGGTCCCGGAATATTCAGGTAATCAAGTTTATTCCTTCTGAAGTCTCTGATGGAGTTGAAAACCAGGTAGCTTAGTTTTACAAGCTTAGTTGTTTAGGGGTTAAGATATTTTTTAGGTCTAGATAGATGGTTTATGTTGATAATGACAAGATGTGATGGAGATTGATTTACATTCAGAATTTGAGGTGCAGAAAGATAGGAAAGATATTTTTCAAGGCTGTCAAATACAAATAGCTAAAACACTAAGAATGTAACATTTGTATAATTCCTGATTGTGTCAGAGTTCTTGCTATAGGTAGTTTATTGTATATGTGTATAATAATATAAATATATGTAAAAACTGTTTAAAGAAAACAAAACAAAAAGTCCAAGATGGCATCCCTCCAGGACAAGTTGATTGTGAATCTTTTTAAAGAGGATCAAGACCCACAGAACAAGGTAACAATTATTGATATTGGTGCTGTTATCCTGTCTTGTGCCATCAGTATCTTAATGAAGGACTTGACAGATGAACTTACCCTTTTTTATGACATGGAAAACAAAACGAAGGGAGAGATGATGGACTTCCAGCATGGCAGCCTTTTCCTTAAAATACCAAAAATTATTTCTGGCAAAGGCTACAGTGTGACTACAAACTCCAAGCTGGTCATCATCACAGCAGGAACCCATCAACAAGAGGGAGAGAGCTGACTCGATTTGGTCCAGAGAAATGTGAACATCTTCAAGTTCTTCCTTCCTAATGTTGTGAAGCACAATTCAAATGGCAAGCTGCTCATTGTTTCCAACCCAGTGGTTATCTTGACCTACGTGGCTTGGAAAATAAGTGGTTTCACCAAAACCTGAATTATTGGAAGTGGTTTCTATCTGGATTCCATTTGGTTCCACTCCCTGATGGAAGTAAGGCTGAGATTTCACCCCCTAAGCTGTCATGTATGTAGCTCCTAGGGGAGCATGGAGACTCCACTGTGTCTGTGTGGAGTGGTGTCAATGTTGCTGGCATCTCTCTGAAGACTCTGAACCTGGAAATGGGCACTGATGCAGACAAGGAGAAGAGGAAGGAGGTTCACAAGAAGGTCATTGATAGTGCCTATGAGGTGATCAAACTGAAGGGTTATTTGTCTTGGGCCATTGGCCTCTCTGTAGCAGACTTGGCTTATAGCATAATGAAGACACATTGGAGGGTGCATCCCATCTCCACTATGACTAAGGGTCTTTATGGTACCCAGGATGATATCTTCCTCAGTGTCCCTTGTATCCTGGGACAAAATAAAATCTTGGATGTTGTGAAGATGACTCTGACACCTGTAAAAGAGGCTTGCTTGAAGAAGAGTTCTGACACCCTCTGTGTGATCCAGAAAGAGCTGCAGTTCTAAAGTCTCCCCATGTCCTAACACTTCACTGTCCAAAGTGCCACAGGGGTTCTATGGAGACCACACTCTGTCTACTCCATATCTGAGCTGTGGTTAGGGAAATTGTGTTGAGGTGGTCAGGGGTAAATCTCATTTCCCAGAGCTCTACCTTGATGTTAAGTGGTACTTGTATTGTGGTAACCTGGTTAGTGTAACAGTACCCCTGTTTCCAAGACACACTACCAATTGTGTGCAGATTTCAGTAATTCTGGGAGCCTATTGTGTCACTGTGGTGTGCCCCCTTACCAAACATGCTTAGGCCAGTGAGTTTCCAATTAGTCATAACCTAGCTCTAGTGTGTAAGACCATTATGCATATCTTGTGCATAACTGTTCTAAAGGATACTATTGTGTGTATTATATATGTCAGTAGTGTACATTGCAATATTATGTAAAAAGTAAAATCTACATATGGATGATGTGACCAACTACCCAAGTGTCATGCCAACAAGAGCACCAAATAAACCTTGAACAGTGAAAAAATAGCTGGAAAATAAATGAAAGAAATGACGTAGCAGTTACTAATGCTTGGAAAAAAAGATGAGACACAGAACCAGCCATACATTTGCCCTTTCTTCTTTGAAAAAGAATAAGCAGGCTACTAAGATGAGACTTGATAGCCTATGACTATATATAATGGCAGATGAGGGCCCCCTCATTTATAGAACTAGGGGAGGGGTATAGGGTGAAAGAGGGAGGGAAGGAGGAACTGGAGGATACAAGTAATGGGATAACAATTGAATTGTAATCTGAATAAATTAATTAAATTTTAAAAAAAGGAAAAAATGAAAATCAAACCTGTCCCTAAAATAACAGATGTTATCAATGATATTTTTCAAACACAATCTTAATGTATCTGTCAGCACTACTACAAATAGGAATATTAATTATTTATATTTTGTGTTAAAAAAACTAGAAAATTCCCAAACACTCAGTTTAAATATATTTGGAAATACAATTAAACTAAAGAAACTGAAAAAAGACATAATAAGAAAATGTGAGCTATTAGAATCCTTTTGGCAAAATCTCTGCTTCAAGGTCACTCAGGATGAATTGATAGAATTGTACAATGGTGCCATGGAGATACATTTAGTCAGTTAGGATGAAAAGATGGAAGGGATTGCCTACATTAAATTTCCAGGAGAATCTGATGAAGAGAAAGCATTTGAAGAAAGGCAAGGAACAAAAATCAACGGGTTATCCATTTCCTTACACTACACTGGATAGAAAGGTCAAAGACAAGAGAGTGGTGAATAAAAACATTAGTTTTAAGTAATCGTTCCTATAGTGTGACAGAAGAAACACTTCGGGAAGTCTTTGAGAAAGCAACTTTTATCAAAGTGCCCCAGAACCCAAATGGTAAATCTAAAGGGTATGTATTCATAGAATGTACTTCATTTGAAGGTGTGAAAGAAGATTTGAACTCCTGCAAAAAAAAAAAAAAAGAGAGAAATTTAATACAAAGCAATCTGGTTGGTGTATTAAAAATACAGATGTTCATGTATTACAAGAGACAGTCATCCAATATTCTCTGAAATGTATATTTATCTCAGTATACCACTCAAAATGCCTTAAAATGACAAAGCATTGGAGGTGTCTGTTCTGGCAAGAATCATCACAGGCTAGAGAAATTGGTTCTCTAAAATGCTTGATTTTGTGCCATGGAAGATGGTGAAACTGATGGAAAGAAGGTTATCTTGAACTGAGCAAAGCCCTAAAGCTGAAGGTGGCTCTAGGAACTCCTGATAGATGAAAACTAGGTAGATTTGTCTTCAGAGGTGGGGAATATTTGGGGACCAAGATAATTTCACAGGAAGGGAAAATGATAGAGGAGGACTACCAAGGAAAGGAGGGAAATTTTAATACTTCTGACTGTATCTTCCATTTGAAACAAAGGACTTTGGAGATTTTATTCTGTTATTTGCTTGATGCCAACACTATCTAAGGTCATTTCCAGACAGTATACAGTGCTGTGTTCTATATAACTTTTCAAGAAAGACACCCTATTCATTTTGACTGATTCTCATATTTCATATTAGAGAAACCAGTAAGAGAATTTACACTTATCCGTAAAATTGTAATTGATCTTATTTTCACATCATGTCCAAATCCATTATTATTCAACAGATATTTTCCTGTTTTTTGTACTTACTGATTATATTTTGACTTTGGTGATTTTAAGATAAACCACAAGTCCTAAACTTTGCTGCCAGTAATGCAAAGCCAAAATATAGCGAGTAATTTGATTTCAAAGTTTCCAAGCTATCTTAAGAGATACTTTATGTAATAATACTTTATATGTACAGAAGAGCTCAGAGACACATTACTTCATAAATAATGTTGTGCCAAATTCTTTAGAATTAAGTCTAGATATATCACATATACATGATCAAACGGGCTGCTCTTTGGCTTCCAAGGAGTTCACCCCTATCAGAAATAAAATAAGTTAAAAATATCAGTCAGGTGCAGTCATACACACCTGTAATCACATCACTTGGGGATTCGGTGACAGGCAGATCTCTGTGAGTTTGTGGCCAGACTGGTCTACTAAGTGAGTCCAGGACAGCTACGGCTACAAAGAAAAACCCTGTCTCAAAACACACACACACACACACACACACACACACACACACACACACACACA
>CAJRSG010015257.1:71814-118850 GCA_907169655.1 Acomys percivali
TTTATTTATTTATTTATTTATTTATTTATTTATTTATTTATTTATTTCTATGTCTATTTCTGTGTGAGGCAGTGTGTGTGTGTGTGTGTGTGTGTGTGTGTGTGTGTGTATACATATGTATGTGGATGTGTGTGGATGTGTATGTGCCATATACGTCCTGTGCCTGAGTTGCAAAGAGGTGTCTGACCCCTGGAACTGTGATTAAGGATGCCTGTAAGGCACCATGTGGGACTTAGGAATCCAGTTCTGTTCTCTGCATAATATGTAAGCGCTTTACCATGGAAACTGATCTCCAGCCCGTTCATTGTTTGGCCAGGCAGTTTTTTTCCCAATTGAATTGAACCTCAAAGTTTGAAAAATGGGCAATTGAACACAAAAAAATAAAGTTTTGCTATTTGATCCTCTAGTTCTCTATAGTCTATGTTAAAGTACTGTGTATTTATACTTGTCTCATCAGTTTTTGACTATTCATTAAGTCCAGTTAGTGCTGTTCATATGTCTATTCATGGTTGCTAGTGAGACAATTCCCTGGAGATAGAACACCTACCAGTTGCCATATCCTAAATAAAGAATTATTTTCCCTCTCTTTAAAAGTTTCCACTGAGATTTCCAACTCTGAGATTCCATCTTACACCCATTAGAATGGCTAAGATCAAAAACTCAAGCGACACCACATGCTGGAGAGGATGTGGGGAGAGAGGAACACTCCTTCATTGTTGGTGGGAATGCAAACTAGTACAACCACATTGGAAATCTATCTGGTGCTATCTCAGACAACTGGGAAAAAGGCTTCCTCAAGACCAAGCTATTCCACTCCTTGGAATATACCCAGAAGATGCTCCAGCACACAATATGTTAAACCATGACCATAGCTGTCTTTTTCAAAACAGCTGAACATGGAAACAGCCTAAGTATCCTTCAGTAGAAGAATGGATAAAGAAAGTGTGATACATTTACATCATGGAATACTACTCAGCTATTAAAAACAAGGAATTACTGAAATTTGTGGACAAATGGATTGAACTAGAAATGATCATAATGACTGAGTTAACTCAGAAGCAGAAAGAGTCAAATGGTATATACTCACTTATATCCGGACACTAGCCCAAGGGGCATGTCCCATGAAAGCCTTCACTTACCAGGAAAGTGGGACAGAGCGGGAGGACATCCTATTGGGACTCTAGATGAGAGAAGCATGGGAGAATGGGGAAATAGAAGGATCCAGAGGGTCGTAGACTCCTACAAGAACATTATTACAAGCGGATCTGGGCCCGGGGGTCCTGTTCAAACTATGGCACCAGCCAAGGACAATATGTGGAGTAAACTTCAAACCCCTACTCAGGTCTAGCCAATGGACAGGACATTTGCCACAGTTGAGTGGAGAGTGGGGACTGATTTTCACACGAACTCTGGTGCCCCATATTTGGCCCCATCCCCTGGATGGGGAGGCCTGGTGGCCCTCAGAGGAAGGATAGAAGGCTACCAAGAAGAGACTTGAGACCCTATGAGCATATACAGGGGGAGGAAGTCCCCCTCAGTCACAGTCATAGGGGAGGGGCGTAGGGGAAAAGCGGGTGGGAGGGAATGGGAGGATACAGGGGATGAGATAATTTATATGTAATATGAATAAATTTATATATATATATTTCCACTGTCAGTAGTTCTATTAAGAAAAGTGAGGACCAACAGAAAAGTGAATCCTAACACAAAAAACTAACCAGGGCCCAGAGGGGCTTCCCAGAGGGAAGAACCAAAGACCAGGCATAGACTGGATCTAAGACCCTACAGAGGTATAACTGTTAGGTGACTCAGGCTTCATGTGGATCCCCTAACAAAGGGAACAGGGACTTTCTCTAACAGGAAATCTGTTGCTCACTTTTTAATAACTTCCTCTGGTGGGGAAGAGGGCGGCTGCCTTGCCAGGCCACAGGAGAAGGGAATGCACTCAGTACTAAGGTGACCTGATGAGCTAGAGTAGGTTTGTGCTGGGCTTGTGGTTCCCTTCTCTGAGGAACAGGGGAGGGGATATGGGAACAGAGGGAGGGATGGTGGGGTCAGGAGGAAAGAAAGGATAGTATCAGGATGTAAAGTGAGTAAGTAAATAAATTAATTAAAAAGTAAAATTTACCAGAAGATCATCTACCCCAGCTATGCCAGAATTTTAGCAGGCTTGATCTCATATCGGTCTTGTGCAGGCAACCACACCTAATTGTGACAGGCCTGTCATTTTCATAAAACACCATTTTACAGTACATCATCTAACTCTTACATTTTCCACCCCATTTTCTACAGTATTAACTGAGCTTTGATGATTATTATAGAGTTACAAAAGTGCTGAGCACTGAGTCTGTTTTTCTCAGATATTTGAAAGAGGTTATATACCTCTTTATTTACTGATGTCCAGTTCAGAAAGAACATCTTTTGATCAAGGTTAAGAGCAGTACAGTTCAGCAAACTTTACTGTTTAAAATTATGTTACTTACAGACTTGTTTGAATGAAGAAGAAATACTCTTCTTCCTGTAAGAATTGTACTGTATTCATTATAAGTGAAGGGTTGGTACAACATCAACAATTAGACTTCTGAGTTCTTGTTTTTTTTTTCCTAGGAAGTATTGATCAGTAAGTGCTTTGAAGCTGTTTAGTCTTCCCATAAACTCCTTCAGCTTCAAATAAGTAATCATCCTGTAGGCCAGTAGTTGAAGTTATCCTTCTGAGGATTATTGAGAAGGAAGTTATATTTTGCTTTTGGAAAAAATAAATAGGCTATATGAACATAAAATAATAACCCCTTTAAAGATAATTCAACGCAAATTGACATAGGACTTAACATTCCTATCAAAATATTTTTCTTCCATTATTTTGAATAACAAAATAAACATCATCTTTTTATCCTTATAAAGACCTATTTTACAAAAATCAAATGATACACATCATATCATCACATTATTAGAAAATTCTCTACTTAAGAAAAATTATTTTGTTTTATTTCTCTTTTGAAGTAGATGTTATTTTTGAAAGACTAGTTTACTTTTCCTTTACATGTATGAATATACTTCAATGTACTGCATGCATGCAGTTTCTGATGAGGTAAGAAACTTGCTTCAAACCCCCTGGAATTGAAGTTACAGATAGATTTTAGCTGTTATCTGGAAACTGGGAATTGAAAGAAGGTTCTTTGGAATAGCAGCATCTATCTGTTGGATTATCTCTCTAACTACCTGAAATAGGCATTAAAACTACAGTGGTTTTATAATTTTTTCATTGAAAATAGTTTTTAATGCAATATATTCTGATTGGAATTTCCGTTCTCCTACTCCTCCAAGTTCTTACCAATCTCCCTTCCACTCTGGCTGCACACATTTTCAATTTCTCAATAGAACATAACTAATATCTAAAGAAGAATTAAAACAAAATAAAAACAAATCATAATAGACAAAACAAACAAACAAGGAAAAGAGAGAGAAAAAACAGCACCAAGAAATGCATATGGACATATAAGCACACATGTTAGCACACACAAGAGTCCAATAAAACCACAAAATCTGAAGCCACAATATATACACAAAGGACCTATAACTTAAGCAATGTTAGCCCTAACTTAACATTATAATACAAAGAACTTCCCAAGAGGCCATTTAGATTATTTTCTTTTGGCCACCTTCTGTTGGGCATGGAATGTTCCCTGGTTTGTTTCCCCAGTGAGATTCTCTTGGAGAAAATTAAATGGAAATATATTTATATTAGAGACAGGAACATGTGTTCTCCTCTTCTTTTAGTTCTAGAATCCCACCTGATGTAGAACCTGTGCATGATGGAACTATCCTTGTGAGTTCACTTGTGCACTAGCTCTGTTATGTCCAGAACAAGGCTTTTATTCCTTAGTGTCCTTCCTCACTCTCTGGCTCTTACATACCTTTTGCCTCCTCTTCCTCAGAATTTCCTGATCCCTAAAGGGAGGAATTTCATAAACACACCTATTTTATGGTGGATTGTACCAATATCTTTCACTATCTGCTGGTTGTCTGGCTGTGTGTCTCTGTATTTGTTTGTTTGTTTGTTGTTTTTTGGTTTTAATTTGTTTTTTGGGACAGGGTTTCTCTGTGTAGCCTTGGCTGTCCTCAACTTACTTTGTAGACCAGGCTGGCTTTGAACTCACAACGATCTGCCTGCCTCTGCCTCCCAAGTGCTGGCATGAATCTGTATTTGTTAAAGTATGCTGCAGAGGGAAATTTCTCTGATAGTGGATGGGAAAGGCATGGAACTATAACTATAGCAAAATGACATTAGAATACATTTTATTACTATGCTCATTTAGCAGAACAGTAGTTAGTTTTCAGCCAGGTCTCTGGCCTTTCTATTTTCATGTTCTTGAGCTTGTCTATGTTCAATGAGGTCTGTAGGTGTTGTTTTCAGCAAAAGGGCCTTAACATCAGTCTGCCGAGAATCAAGAATAGACTTGGAAATCAATATGTTTTGGGGGATTTCCATGGAAACCTTTGCCCAAAAATTCAATGAGCATGTAACCCATTCTTAGTAATGAAAAATTCATTTGGTGATGAGAATTATCCAGTTGTAGCTCCATTGCTCTGTCTACCTAATTATTTGGCAATTTCACTTAGATCACCTTCATATAAATATTACATTCAAATAGCCCTAAATATTAACACTTCATTACCAAATTTCTTACTTCTCTCTTATCAAAGATCCCCTTATCTATTTTATCCTACTGTTCCGTTTCCCCTTTTGTGTCCAACAATACCTATCTATTCTATTTTCATTTCCTAGGGAAATACATCCCTATCCCATAGTGCCTATAATCCCATAGTCTGTGATTATTGGGATTTTAGCTTGCTTATCAATGACTTAACATCTAACATACAAATATGAACAAATATATTCCATATTTGTCTTTCTGTGTCTAAGGATAATATTTTCTTGTTCTATTTACTTATGAATTTCATTTTCTGACTGGTAAGTAATATTCCATTATGTAAATGGACCATCTTTTCTTTATTCATTCATCTGTCATTGGAGATATAGATTTTTTCCAATGTTTGGCTATTATGAATACAGCAGCAATGAGCAAGGTTGAGCAAGTTTCTCTGTGGTAAAATGAAAAACCCTTTTGGCATATGCCCAAGAGTGGTATGGCACAATCTTGAGAAAGAACAATTTGCATCTTCCTAAAAAACTGATTTCCATAGGGGCTGTAAAAGTTATCACTCCCATAAGTAATGAATGAGTGTTTCCCATACCCCACATCCTTGCCAGGAAGAGCTGTCATTTGTGTCATTGATCTTGGCCATTCTGATTTGTGTAAGATGAAATCTCCAAGTAGTTTTGATTTGCATGTCCCTGATAACTAAGGATATTGTAATTTCTTTAACTACTTCTATGCCCTGTGACTTTCATCTTTTGTGAATTCTCTATTTAGATCTGTACCTCATTTTTAAATTAGTATATTGATTTTATTGATATTATTTTATTGAGTACTTTATATATTTTGGATATTATTCTTCACTTAGATATATAACAAGTGAAATTATTTTCCTGTATGGCATCCTTCCATTGTTGTTGGAACCTTTTTAGTTTCAATTGGTTCTACTTGTTTACATTTGGTGTTAATTACTGTAATATTATCATTCTATTCAGAAAGACTTTTTCTGTACCAATAAGTTAAAGATTATTCTCCAAATTCTCTTGTATTAGATTCAGTGTATCTGAACTTGTATTGAGTTCTTTGATCCATTTGTTTTTTTTTTTTTAAACAGAGTAGTAAGTAGGATCTATTTCATTCTTCTACATGTAGCCATCCAATTTAAACAGCACCATTTGTTGAAGATTCTTTCTTTTTTACAGTGTATATTTCTGATTGCTGATTTTCTAATCAAAAATCATGTGTCCATAAGGGTGTGGACTTTTTTAACTTCAATTTAATTGTATTGATATCCTCTCTCTCTCTCTCTCTCTCTCTCTCTCTCTCTATCTCTATCTCTCTCTCTATCTCTATCTCTCTCTCTTTCTCCAGAGTTGACCTGACTCATCAAAATTGTTTTTGGTTTTCAGCAATTGGAGGTTAGATTCACAGTAGATCAGATCTATCCTATTTGTCCTTGATAATTGGGCAGGATCTTTACCTCAGCAAATATATTTACTATTATTGATTTATTGTGGTAAGAGTCTCCTTCTGTAGCACATGCTTGCTTGAAATTCACTGGCTGAATAATTTGGCCTTGAACTTGAAGTGTCTTTCCTGCTTAGGCATGGCAAAGGTTGAAATTACAGGTGTGAAACCTTCGTGGCCTGCTATTAAATTTACTGCTCAAAAAAGCATTGTTGACAATGAATAGTGTTAGGAAGATTATTCAGCAGGTACTCTATGTGATTACTCAAGGGACATCAAAAACCTTACCCTGGCATCACAGTCTTACCCACAGTCTAGAACATTCTCTACTAATGGGGTAATATTTCAGAACCAATGTTCTATACCAAATCTAATCAGAAAACAGAATCCATGCTGACAAATAGGTCACAGATTCCAGAAATAATATATGTTAAAATAGAGACCATTTGGTAGGTAGCATCTTTTGTCTTTAGTAAAGATACTGTCATCATACTCAGTTGTGGGTAGTTATTCAGAACCGAATGACAAGAATACTTGTCAAATAAAATAATTTTCATTGAACTAAATAAGAAGATCATGAGAAATTGTTTCCAAATCTGTGATTTCCTGAACCTAGGGCAGAAAGTAGCAGTTGATTTAGACTGTGAATGCATATCCTCTAAAGAGTAAAGCATCATGTGTTTGGGTGGAATAATTATGTATGAGTACAGATTGATAGCATTCTCTCCCACTTTGCACATGATTTGGAAATAGGGTTTTTAATCCTACTTAGTGTGAACATGTTAACACTAGCATAAGAGAATATTTGCTGGTACATTATTAATACATGCTTCTTAATAGTGGGTTAAATTATTACTCCTGAAAACAACTGTAAAATATGTTACAGAAGTAACTTTATATTGGGAATCTAGAAACTCAATAGGTGTTTTCATCCTGCTCTTTCATCTATTCTCTGGGAGATATCGTGCATTCTGAAGTCTCAAGCTCCTTTTCTGTCAGCAACATGTTGTAAGCCTATGACATGAGGCTCAAGTACTCCTCTGAGAAACACTTCTATATTATTTATGCTATAACTTCTGAAGTTTTTTCTCCATATCTCATTCTTGAACACTATCTGTGAGACTAACCATAATAAAAGAGAGATGGAGTAAGAACATTTTAGACAAATTAGAACTTTTCCAGATATAAACTCTCATTTTAGTTGTGAGATGTTTCTAGGTGTATTGTGTCATATAGTCTGAAAACAAGAGTTGGATATGAACAGAATCCTCAACATGCTAGGCGAAAACAAACTATTAAATACATGCATGTTAAATTCCTTATGCTAACACTGTATATTTTTGTACTAAAGAGGACAAACCTTCTGCATTTTTAAAAATAATTTATCTATTTTAATTTTATGTACATTAGTGTTCTCAGTACATGTAAGTCTGCATGAGTGTGCCAGATCCCCTGAAACAGGAGTTACAGACAGTTGTGAGCTGCCATGTGGGTGCTGAGAATTGAACCAATGTCCTCTGGAAATGCAGTGAGTGCTCTTAACTGCTGAGCCATCTCTCTTGCCTCAAACTTACGCATTTTGAAGTAATTTTCAAGCATATAAAATGGAGAAAATGAGCTGTTTAATGACTTACAGCTCTGAAAGCAGGCTCAACTTTTAGAAGTGTAGAGGTTCTATCAGTGAAACATTCTACAAAAGGCCTCTGAATTGGCAATAATTAACCAGTTGCTACTCATCTTACTGATGGAACTGTGCATTTGCCTGGAAGTCCTCTACAGGTTCTGTGACTTCTGCCTAGACATGGGAGGTGTCCTTGTGACTATTACAAGATTTGAATGGAGGAGCTTAGGCCAAAGGGGGTAGTAATAAACAGATGTATAATTATAGCTCTCAAAAGAAAAGCTTGATATGAAAGTGTTAAGAGAGAATGATGGAAGATAATATATCATTGTAAACTTACTGGAAAACTATTGGTAAATTAATACAGTTATATCTAGTTTTCTAATGTATTACTTGTTCTTAATTTTGACAGATTAGGTACATAACAGACCTTCTAGTAAAATAGTTAATTTGTCTATTTTCTTTTTCTCATCCTCATGTTTCCTTCTTTTTCTCTCCTCTGCTCCCTGTTTCTGTTTCTTTACACTTTATATAAGACTACATTCAATGTTTGGTGTGAACAAAAGGAACACTTTTTTTCTAAAAAGAATGTTTTCAGTGCTGTCATCAATAGTGATGCTGTCAGTGAAATTTGCCCTTTGATAAGTACCAGGAAATGAAGAAGTAGAGAAGTGAATGAGGGACAAAAGGGAAGTGAAGAAACAGGAGACAGTACAAAGGTGAGAGTGACATCAAATGGCCAATGGAATTACTCATGCTGCCAGACTACAACAAAAGGAACTGTGTGGGCCAACATACATAAGCAACTTCTGATGCAGTGAAACACATCTTCTCTCCTAGTGAAAATGAGAAACTACTCAGCTCTCATTAAAAAATATACTAATTTCTCTATGGTAGTGCATTATTAGAAAGATTATTTTTTGAGTTGGGATTCAGTCCTTTACAGCCTCTTTGCATTTAAATGTGATATTGCTTTGATATTCTTTCAATAATATAATTCAAACACATTATCTAAATAATGTGGAAACTATATCTGGGAGAAACATTCACTAGAGATAAAAATAAAAATTATGAACAGTGCTTCAGAAATGCCCTTCTTGTCTACTTCCCTCTACTCTTGATTTTGCTCCAACAGGTCATGATTCTTTCTTCCTAAAGTTCCTTATACTTACTGTGTGTTCTGAGTAGAACACTCTGCCTCAGGATCACTTTCTAGGTTCTTCCACCTCATTCTTCTCTTTTCTACAATACCTAAATGTTCTGAGAAAAAAATTGTCTTTCTAAAAATAGCACTTATATCATAAGGCCTTACCATTGTCTGTTTTCCTTGGTAAATAATAAAATATTCTGCTTCTTCAAAACTCTCTGCATTCATATTCTATAGTAAATGTGCCCATGTGTGTACATGAATTTAAGGGCCAGAAGTCAATCTTTGTTTTATTCCTTAGGAGTCATTCACCTTTTAGAGATATAGTTCTACTGGGAACTGAGATGAGCCAACTGAGCATTAAGACCCAGAGATATTTCTGTTTCTTCAATACTAATATTTGTATTACAAGGACACCCTATGCTCAGATTTTTACATACATGTCAATGCTGAGGAGGTCAAACTTGGGATCTCTTGTTTATCTGACAAGCATTTTACCCACTAAGCTATATCACCAGTTTTTTTTTTAATTAAAAAATATCAGGTTATTGGGCTTTACTAAATTACCCATAAAATACATCATATCAAGTTCAATTATTTTCCAAAATTCCAAAGAATCCCATTGATATATGTAAAACCTTACCCTTATGCTCAGATACGATAGACCATGTGTCCCCAGTTTACACACACACACACACACACACACACACACACACACACACACACACACACACAGACACACACACATATATATATATATGATGGTTTTTATTGTTATTCCCTCCAAAATTTGTGTGCTGACACCATGACTTATAGCTCTGTAAAGTTCAGAGGTAGGATTTTGGGGAAGAAGCTTAAGTAACAAGGAATGTTCTAAATTAATGTTTTCTAAGTATTATAGCCCTCTTGAAAGATGATGAAAACTAGAAGCATGAACTACTATGAAGAAATAAATCACTAAGCTTATGTCCTGGGAAGGTGTGTCACGTCCTCTACTGTTTCTTTCTGGCTTTTTGTTTCTTGGTTCTAAAGTAATGAGCAACATTTTTCTGCCATGAAGAACTACTTTGACAAAGGCACAAAAGTGATGAAGCCAAATGACCATGGCTGAAAACTCTGAAGCTATATAACCGAATCATTCCTTCTTAAAGTGTTTAATCTGAAGCATGTTGTCAGGGTTATAATACTTTGAAATTTTTAAATTTTTTTCTCATTTTCCTGGAATGTATATTAAGTTTCTACCAAATAGACTCATTATAAAGTTCTATTATATTTTTTTCATTATCTTCTCCCCTTAACCTACCTTCACAAACACCTTCTCATTCCCTTCTATCTCATTCCTTTCTTTCTATTATTTCTCTTTGTTTCCTTCCTGCTGCACTTTAGCATCCCTCCAAACAATGCTTGACATATACTAATACAAAGTTTATCACTAATCTACTGTTTCCTACATGTAAGATACTATTGGTATTTGGTATTCATTAATATTTAATTGTCATAATAGCCATTATTTGCTTCTCTTATAGGCAATGAAAATGAGGCAAGATAATATAAGTAACTTGTCCAAATTCATCCTTATAATGTCAGGAAGCCAACATTAGAGTAATGACTGACAACTATACTCCCTTTCACTGCTAGTAGAAGTTCACTATTTTCTAATTCAAAACTTATTAGCATTAAATTGTTTATTGGCATTAATATCTCAGATGTGCCATCTAGTCCACCTCAATGTATTTTATATTTTTGTTTCTATTCAGATCATGAAAAGAAATTTTCTAAACAAGTACCTGAACATCATTATATCATTTGCATTTCTTAAGTGGATTGGTAGACATCATCTGTATAGTATCTAATAAAATCCACATATCAAAAGGATAAGGATTGAGTTGTACATGATGTATTTTATAAAACCAAAGCTTATGTGGATTCATAAAGCATGAATAAGCTAAGAAATATTTTTAGAAAACATTCTGGTATCAATACAATCAAATTGTGTCTTTTAAACCTTAAGATCCTTCCAAGTATTTTTATCTTTAACTATGGCACATAAAATTAATGACACAGGCCGGGCGGTGGTGGCGCACGCCTTTAATCCCAGCACTCGGGAGGCAGAGGCAGGCGGATCGCTGCTAGTTCGAGGCCAGCCTGGTCTACAGAGTGAGTCCAGGACAGCCAAGGCTACACAGAGAAACCCTGTCTCCCCCCCCCAAAAAAAATTAATGACACAACTTAATATTCAGTATCAAGTTAGATTTATAGTATATGCTAGAGGAGAATTATAATAGTTAAATTCATTCAGAAATGATGCTTACATCCAATGTCTTTGCCATCATTCTGACTTGCATGTACTTTTCTTGTTTGAGTCATGATTTGAAATCAATTACTTTTCCCTAATGCTAAGCAAGAGAATAAACTTATAAGGAGTTTCTGTTAAAAATAAATATTTAACATCCTCCTACTTTATCAATATCACCATATAGAATGCAATTACTGGACTGGGGACATGGTAGTAACAAAGCACTTGCTTAGCATCCATAAAATCTGAGTTTGATCCCCAGCAACACCAGTAACCGCCATTGTCATCTATGTTCCTGATGGTGTAATTAGGACCACTTAAAATATTTAGTACATAGCACTATACATTTATGACCTACTGATTTCTTAGCTATAGGAACTAATATTTTTACAGGCAGTTGAAGAATATTGCCCAAAATAAATTATATCTGTTATTGTATTTTAAAATGCAGAGATTCATGATATATTTCTTATGTATGTAAGTTATATGTACTAATGGGTAATGTTTTGGCCTGGTAATAATGGGGAAATATGGCAGAGATGTTATTTTCTCTTAGCTGACATTTTGAAGTGCCTTTAGAATAAAAATACCTAATTCAGTTTTAATAATGAAAGATGGAAAGTTATGCTGCTGAAGATAATTATTTTATTCCTCATTCTATCAAAGAATTGATGGTGATTACATAACAGTTATTTTCTTCTTGAAATTCTATGTGAAACTGCAAAAATCAAGAATATCTTCTGGCCTATTTAACAAAGTGAGTTTTATGAAACAAGTTATAAAAAGATAACTGAAATCTAATAAAATTATTTGAAATAATCATGCTTTCCTACTTCACATATACATTGTGGGGTTCAGAAATTAATATTTCCATGAAATAAATGGAGTGAATACGGGAAATCATAAATGTTACAGTTCTTTATTCATTTCCCCAAGAAGATAACTACTACTTTAATTTCCTCAATAAAACTACAGTCCTAATACTGCAGAGATTTCTTTTAAGAAGAAAATTAATTTAGTTATGCTCCAGCATTAATTTAAGTCTTGAAATTGTCAATTTTGAGATTTTAAAGAATAACTCACCTGAGCTGTAGGGATAGCTTAATGATTAGCAGCGCTGTCTGTTCATTCAGACGTCATGAGTTCACTTCCTAACCTTCTCCTCTTAAAGAATAACTCATCCTTTTAAAAACTAAAATATATCTTCTCTTTGTAAGACTCCTATCATATCGATTAATGGTAAACATTTATACAATTAACCTTAAACTAATAAAAAAATATAGTTTCATTAACCTTGTTTTGCAAGAAGTTGTCAATTAAATCTTCAATGAGGATTTATAGTTTGATTGAAGGCTGACTTTTTCCTAAGGCAGTTCACTGATATTTTCTCTATAATTATAAAGCAAATTAGAAGAGATTATTCTAACAATACATAGTTTGGAAATTTTTATTTAAAACTATATAATAGTTTTCCACACTATCTAGTTTAACCATAGTCATGGTGTGCATGCTAACACATGTAGCGTGGATGTAGATCATGAGTGAGTACATCTTTTATATGAGAGGATGGAGAAAACAGGATTTTTCATGACAGAACTAAATCTAATCAATATCTATGCACAAACCCAGTCTTACAAAATCTAATAGAAGGAAAATTCCCATCCAAAAACCACAAGATATTAATAACGTCACTATAGCAAATCTGAAAGCAGCCAAACACACGTACACATTTGTACAACCAATATCAAAATAAAAGGTTCTGTCAGTCACTAGTCATTAATATCTCTCAACAACAATGGACTCACCACAACAATAAAAAGACACATACTAATAGAATGGACGCATAAAGAGGCTACATCATTCTGCTACATAAAAGAAACACAGTTCAGCCACAAAGATAGATATCACTCAAGAGTAAATGTCAGGAAAAATGTTTTTTTTCCAAGCACAGAGACGCAGAAGCAAGCTTGAGTATACATTCTAATATCTAATAAAATACTTTTTCCCACAATTAATACAAATGGATGAGGAAGAGTACTTCATAGTCATCAAAGAAAAAATCCACAAAGGTGACAACTCAGTTCTAAACATCTATGCCCCAAATTCAAGACCACCAAAATTTATAAAAGAAAATTCATAAAAAAGAAACGCCATCCCACACATTAATAATCAAAGACTTCAACATTCCACTCTCACCAAAGTATAATTAAAAACAAAACAAAAACTAAACAGAGCACTAATGACACTAACACGTCATGAATCAAATGAACCTAACAGACATCTACAGAACATTTTACTCAAACACAAAAGAATATACCTTTCTCTCAGCACTAGGATGAGAAAGAAATCAAGGAAACAACACACTTCCCAAAAGCCACAAAGAACATTAAGTATCTTGGGGTAACTCTGAACAATCAAGTGAAAGAGTTGTATGAAAAAAAACTTCATGTCTCTGAAGAAATTAATCAAATAATTCAGAAGATGAAAAGATCTACCATGCTCACGAATATGTAATATTTACAAAGTAAAAATGAACATCTTACAAAAAGCATCCTATCAATTCAATGTAATTCTCATCAAAATAGCAACACAAGTCTTTACATACCTTGAAAGAAAAATTCTCAATATTATATGGGAAAAAAACCAAATTGCTAAGACAATCTTGTACAATGAAAGATCTTCTGGAGATATCTCCATTTCTGTTCTCAAGCTTAGTATAGAGTAACAGTAATGAAAACTATGTGGTACTGGTATAGAAACAGATGGGTGGATCAATGTAATTGAATTTAAGACAGAGAAATAAGCCCACACACCTACAAACACTTGATTTTTAACAAAGATGCCAAAATTGTACAACAGAAAAAAGATAGCACCTTCAATAAATGGTGCTGGTTTAAGTGGATGTCTACATGTAGAAAATGCGAATAGATCCATATTTATCACCTGGCATGAAACTCAACTCCAAGTGGATATTCTGATCCTCAATATAAACCCAGATACACTAAACCTAAAGAAGGGAAAGTGGGGAAGAGCCTTGCACTCATTGGCACAAGAGACCACTTCCTGAACAGAATACCAATAGCCCAAGCTCTAACATCAACAATTGATAAATGGGATCTCATGAAACTGAAATTTCTGTAAGGAAAATGGCATTGCCAATAAAACAAAATGACAGCCAACAGACTGGGAAAGGATCTTCATCAACCCTATACATGACAGAGGGCTAATATCCAATATATGTATGCATATAAAAGAAATTGAACTACAAATAATCAAATAATCCAATTGAAAAATGGTCCACAAAGCTAAACAGAATTCTCAACAAAAGAATATCAAATGTCCAAGAAGCACTTAAAGAAAGGCTCAAAATCCTTAGCCATCAGGGAAACTCAAATTAAAACTAAGACCCATCATAATAGCTAACATCAAAAAGTCAAGTAACAGTACATGCTAGTGAGAACATAGAGAAAGTGGAACACTCCTTCATTGCTGGTGGGAGTGCAAACTTGTACAACAACTTTGAAAAGTAATGTGATGTCTTTTCAGAAAATTGGGAATAGCTGTACCTCAAGACCCAGCTATATCACTCCTAGGCATATACCCAAAATATGCTCCACCATACAACAAGGACATGTGCTCAACTATGTTCATAGCAGCATTATCTGTAATAGCCAGAAACCAGAATAAAGATGAAGAATGGATAAAGAAACTTTGGTACATCTACACAATGGAATAATATTCAGCTATAAAAAACAAGGACATCATTAAGTTGCAGGCAAATGGATGTTTCTGGAAAAGATTATCCTGACACAGAAGGACACACATGGTATATACTCACTTATAAATGGGTATTAGCTATACAATACAGGATAACCATATTATAACCCACAGACCTAAAGATGCTAAGTAACAAGGAGGACTCTAGGGAGGATGCTGAAATCTCTTACAGAAGGGTAAAAATAATAGGCACTGGAAGCAGTTGAAGACAGAGAACAGGATGAGAGCCTACCATAAATGTCCTCTTAAAGTTTCTATGCAGCAGGGGATTGAAGTAGATGCTGAATCACACAGCCAAACTTTGGGCAGAGTACAGGGACTCCTATGGAAAAGTAAGAGGATAGAAGTACCTGGAGGTGGCATGAGCGTCAAAAGATGACCAACAAAGCCAACATATCTGGGCCTGGGCTGGTTCAGTGGGGATTGATGCATCAAACAATGACATGTATGGAGGGGACCTAGCCCCCCACCCTGACTCAGATGTAGCTGATAGCCAGCTCAGTCTCAATATGCATCCCCAATTAAGTGGAGCAAGGTCTGTCCCTGCCATGGATTCTGTTGCCTGCTTCCCATTGGTAGGGTGTCTTATCATGCCAGAGAGGAAGAAGATTCAGGTAGTTCTCATGAGACTTGGTAGGCTGGGTCAGTTTGTAGGGGAGAAGGATTGCCTCTCTCTGAGGACTAGGATAGGGGAATAGGGGAAAAAAGTGAAGAAGGGTGGGGCCTTGAGGAGATTAGGGAGGGGACTACTTTTTGATGTAAAGTGAATAAATTTTTAAAAATAATTTTAAAATAAAAATGAAACAGCAACAAAAACTAAATAACATAACTCTCTGGACATATCAATAAATACAGATATGCATTACTAAATAAATAAAAGATCAGTAATTCAGACTGAAAATTTCCAGTTCCTCACTAGAATTTTACCCTTCTATAAATGCAGGCTTCTCTCATTGGTCTAATGATGTTATGATTAATGACAGGCTTAGGAATTGACAGATATGGTGTTTTGAGTTGTCTTACTCTGACTCAGATGATGACCCAACTGCTCTGACTCACTGAGTAATTCATGAAAGATTATATAAGGAAACAAAATTTTTTACATTTATTGTCATGTTCTGATGTTACAGCTTAAGTATCATGAATTTCATCAATGTGCATTTTCATTTTTCATTATTTGGCAAACATGGACTATTAATTTAACAAAGTAAGACCTAAATTTCTAAATTAAAGATATGCTAAGATTTTTTCTTCTTCATTTTATTCTTTCTTATCTCTCCCTGTCTTGTTTTTCATTTCTCTTCACCTACTCCATCATATCATCTATTTTTACTTAGTGACTCTGCCAAGTTTCTTTAGTAGACATTGTCATTTTGGAAAACACTAAAATATTCAAGTTAAGGTGAGGAAATGACTCAATATATGCCTCCTCTGTAAAAACAACATACTGAGAGTATTCTACTGGAGGTTCTTAGCAGCCACTTTGATTGTATCTGTGTGGAGACAAATTTATGAATAGACTATAATATCTCATAACATCTACAGGAGCCATCAAAGATGAATTAATCTATATTTGCCATTTTACATATTCCAATTGCTGTGATTGTCTTTATTATTTTAGAGAACGGGGTTAAAGCCAACTTTATTTTAGTATCTTCATTTGACTCATCTGAACAAATGTTTTCTTTGCAGAGAAAAATTTGTTTCAAAATAAAACTTATTTTTTAAAACTGCTGCATAGTTTGTTGTTTTAATCTCTGATATTTAGTGATATAGTTAGTAAAACTGAATAATGATGAAATGTTTTTAGTTATTCAAGTTATTAATGACATTTGAGGGGGTGTGTATGCATGTATGCATGCACATGCGTGAGCATGCACAAGCATACGTGTATGATTCCTTTATGCATTATGATTTCAGGTCAGGTTTCATTGCATAAAACAAGATGTTCTCAGATTAGCAGTTCTGCTTCAGCTTACAGTGCTTGTATTGCAGGCAGGTTCCACCACTCCTGCTGTTTCACTTTTAAAATATTAATAACCATAGTTCTAACAAATGAACCTGTATTCTGAGAATAAAAAAGTATCACAAAATGAGAGAAAAGTTGAATAACAGGACTCTAGATGAGAGAACCATGTGAGAACAGCAATGTAGAAGGATCCAGTGGGTCCTAGAAACCTACAAGTAGAACATTATGATAGGCAGATTTGGGCCAAGGGGTCCCACTCAAACTAAGGCACTAGCCAAGGACAATACAGGTGGTAAACTTTAAACCCCTACCCAGATCTAGCCCATGGACAGGACAGTCTCCACACTTGAGTGGAGAGTGGGATGTGACTTTCTCACATACTCTGGTGCTTCACATTTGACCATGTCCCCTGAATGGGGAGACCTAGTGGCACTCAGAGGAAGGACAGCAGGTCACCGAGAAGAGACTTGATACCCTATGAGCATATACATGGGGAGGTAATCCCTCTGAGGAACAGTCATAGGGGAGGGGAATAAGGGGAAAATGGGAAGGAGGGGAGAATGGGAGGATACAAGGGATGGGATAACCATAGAGATGTAACAAGAGTAAATTAATAAAAAAAAAAAAACAAGAAAAAAAAGAATTTAAATATACAGAATGGTCCCATTCACATATCAATTTTAATTTTAATTAAAAAAATCTTACTGAAGGAGAGATAAACCTGTTTTCATTACTATCCCAAGTGTGGGATGGGAATGGTCTTGTGAGAGAACAGGGGAGATTAATCCACTAGAAGACCAACCACCTCATGCAGGAACTTGATTGTTGCCAGCTGAAAAGATCCCTTGAACAGACTCTGGGAGGAGATATATAAATGAGCCCAGAACTGGAGGTGGGGGCTTTTGGAGACTCGGGATAGTTTTTGGCTGTTTATTGCTCCACTTCAAGATGCTCCTAGAAAGAATGAGGGAAGGCTTCAGGGCTCTGGCCCCTGCTAAGGTTCTGGGTTCTGGTTACTCCATGTTACAGCAGAAGAAATCCTGCTGATTACACCAGGAGACTCATTCCTCAGAACTGATATCCTTACGGTTTTGTTATTCTTTAACCTTCTTTTCCTATTGTTTTGGTTAGTCCTGTTATAGGTGACGTACGCTCAGTTAATAAGTTGTAATAAAATATATTGGTTAAGAAAATTCAGCCTACATCTTACAAATTATTGTTTACCTTTAATTACTTCTTGACCATTCAAGATTCCTCTGTTGCGAAGTCTCTATTTAGCTCTACTCCTCATTTTAAAAAAAATTATATTTTATATTTTTACTTATACATTTATATTATTTCACATATATACAATAGATTTCATATAGTAAGAAGTACCATGACACAATCAGGAATTATATAAATGTTACATTCTTAGTATTTTTGCTATTTGTGTTTGACAGCCTTGAAGAAGACATCTTTCCTATCTTGGTGCATATAAATTTCTGACTGTAAATCAATCTCCATCACGTATTGTCATTATCAACTTAGAATACCTATCTAGACCTAAAAATATCTTAAACCATAAACAACTAAGCTTCATTGTAAAACTAAGGAACCTGGTCTTCGACTCCCTCAGAGACTTGAGAAGGAATAAACTTGATTACCTGAGTATGCTGGGAGTGGAGTTTAGTAGCTTTCCAAATGAAAAGATGACAGAGACAACTTGCTACCTGAATAGTCACCCAAAACTCTCTATAACTTTGGAGCAACTTTTTCAGCATTCTGGCCCAATATATCTGACAAACATATTTGTGAGGCAGGAACTATTGAGGACTTGCTTACCCTGTCTGCTTTGAAAGTGCTATAGCAAGGTGTTTAGGAGAAATAAGTTATACAAATTAAATTTTAGTAGATTATAACATGGTCATATCAATTGCTAGTCTACTTTTATCACCAGAATATATGTCTTAGGTACAGTATATAGATATGACTCGATAGAAAGTGAAGGTCTTCAAAAGCACCAGAGACATGTAGAATATGGCATTTAAAAAGGTTTTTATTACTTTAGAGATTCATTGACAATGAGACAGATTAACTCCTTGCAACACCCAGCCTACCTCAAAGAGGATGATGAGCATCAAAGAACCTTGTTATGGAGATAGCTTCAAATGTGGCAAAATAGCCACTGGGCAAAAAGTCTTTATTTTCTTTTTCTGGGACCCAGGCCTGAGACCCTTGTGGGCAGATATGAGCTGGTGCAGAGTCAACTACACAGACTCAGGGAGCCAGGCAAGTGGCAAAACAGATTCATTTATTATGGAAATAGGGCATGTCTTTATACGCTACTCCTAGGAAGGATCCCACTGGCTCCCAGGCTGCAAGTTATGGCTGTGGCTTCATGGATTTCTGTGAGTCAGGCCTGTGTCAGCTCTCTGGATGGATTGTGGACAGGGCATTCCACAGCTGTGAGCACCTGCAAGGTTGTTTTGTTGATGGAGCTCTGTTTACAATTTGCAGTATAAGACACTTAAGCAGAATGATTAACATAATCGGGATTCCTCCTAAAACAGCATAGGTGACTATCCAGGAGGGGTGGAAAAATCTTTTAATATTATTCTATAACTTTTTTTATAAGTCCTGCATCAAAAGAAAGCACAGGGATCCTGATTTCATTAAGTGTAGCTATACTGTCTTTTAGTAGCCCAGAGTAATTGGGAAATTTGTTTGACAAGGTTTCCTTGATGTAAATCTTAGAATTGCAGTTGTGCCTATGTAAAGTTGCACACTAGTTATGGGGTGAGACATACTGCATGAAATGGGCATCACAAAACAACAAGGATATATCCCTAACCAGTGCCAATTCCTCAGCTAGCAAGTTGATTTGCTATTGTAAAACATTAATGGCCTGATAAAGATGTTCATCTCTTGTCCCTGTAGCACCCCTTCAGAGGTAGATACCAATTCATTAACAGACTGCTGTTTGAGACAAGAACACAGCAGCCATGGCTGTCCCACTGACAGCCACCAAGATAGTAGTAATAATGGTGGCAGTTATACTAAAGTCTCTACTCTTGTTTCATAGAGGTTGTAAATGGATTTGAGTCATTAGTGTCACAACATGAAAGTGAGTGTCATTAATAACAGGGACCCAGATAGCCACTGGATCTCTCATTAAAATCCCAAGAGAAGAATTATATACCCTACAGGCAGCTAAGTAACAAGAAACCTTTAAGCAGTTAAGATAAGCAGATGAGGTAGATGTATTGGCAAGCAGGAATAAGAGTGGCTTAAAACAAATGGGGGTAGGGCCTCAGCTTATCGTAAGTGTTCCAGTCACATTCATAGAGGTCCAGGTTAGTGATGTATTGGGATGACAATATGTGCCATTAAAGTAATTAACACCTTTTAGAAAAGCAAGGGTCAAAAATTCAAGTGACACCACATGCTGGGAGGATGTAAAGAAAGAGGGAACACTCCTTCATTGCTGGTGAGAATGCAAACTTGTACAACTACTTTGAAAATCTATCTGGCACTTTCTCCAAAAACTGAGACTAAGGCTTCCTCAAGACCCAGATATTCCACTCCTTGGAATATATCCAGAAAAAGCTCCACCACACAGCAGGGACATATGCTCAACCATGTTCATAGCAGCCTTATTAATAATAGCCAGAACCTGGAAACAGCCTAAATGTCCCTCAGTTGAAGAATGGATAAAGAAACTATAGTACATTTATACTATGGAATACTACTCAGCTATAAAAAACAAGGAAATTCTGAAATTTGTGGACAAATGGATGGCACTAGAAATTATCATAAGTGAATTAACTGAGAAGCAGAAAGAATCACATGGTATATACTCACTTATAATTGGGCACTAACCCAAAAGGCATGTCCCATGAAAGTCTTCACTTACCAGGAGATTGGGATAGATGGAGGACATCACACTGGGACTCTAGGTAAAAGAAATATAGGAGATGGAGAAATAGAAGGATCCAGAGGATTTTAGAAACCAATAAGAAGAAAGTTGTAACAGGTGGATCAGGTCTCGGGGGGGGGGGGCTGTTCAAACTATTGCACTAACCAAGGTCATTACAAGTAGTAAACATCGAACCCCTACTTGCATCTAGCCAATGGACAAGATATTCTCCACAGTTGGGTGGAAAGCAGAGACTAACTCTGACATGAACTCTGGTGCCCCATATTTGAGGACCTCCCCTTGGTGGGGAGCCCTGGTGGCACGCAAAGAAAGAATAAGCAGGCTAACAACATGAGACTTCATAGCCTATGACTATAAAGTGGGGGAGGAGATCCCCCTCAGTCATAGACCTAGGGGAGGGGAATAAGGTTAAAGTGGGAGGGAGAGAAGAATGGGAGGGTACAAGTGATATGATAACAATTTAGTTGTAATCTGAATAAATTATTTAAAAAGGAAAAAAGAAAAACAAGGGTCCAGAGATCCAGGCAATTAGAGGGACTGCATGCATCCCAATTTATGAGATTGGAATCAAACTTTCACACAGTGGGGCCCTAACAAACAAATTAAGGGCCTCAACCTCATTGTAAGGGAGGAATCTGCAAATGGCCAGTAAGAATCATTTGGGTTGATCCTCTGTGCATACCCTCCAGTCATCAAATTATGTGGCAAGTAATGCTGGTTGGCAGTGTCCCTATAGTATGGGGGCCATAAGAGCCAATGGAAGCAACTTGGTCTTGGGGCACTGTGATATTGCAGGCGGGAGTACTTGGGTACGTTTGGCTGGGTTATTACAGGTACTTACAATTTCACTGATAACAAAAATATGGGGGGAAAGTACACCAAAGCCAAAATATTTCCCATAGATTTATTTACCCCCAAATCCCCAGTGGTAAGTTTGTAAAAGCTAACACATGATGAATTCGAGCTAGATAATGAGAAACAAAGGACCCTTTGATTGGCTAATACCCTTATATCAGTTCCCATTTGACTTATTGCATCCATAAAAAGGAGTCCTTAGGTGGCATTAATAGAGAACATCATTGGGAATGGAGGAGAGTTAATGTCTACTGGCAAGAGCATGGGAGGCATGAGATTGGGGGCCCATAGGTCCTCCTGGAAAGGACAAACCAAAAGCAGGAGGCAGACAGCATACCTTACCCTGATAGGAATTACTCTTCTTGCTCTTTCAGTGCTGCCTCGTCCATGGTGGGCCGAACATCTCTTGAGAGTACTGATGTTGGTGTGGGGGCACCTGGTGGAAACACACAAGCATAGCACTGCCCTCATGTCAATAAGTGTATGGGCAGCTGCCGCTGTGCATCCATTTGACAAGTGGTAGTGGGGTGTTTTTAGGCAAATAGGCTTAATATTAGTAAAGTGTTTAGCCCTTGAGCATCAAAAGTGAGGAAATTCATGTGGAATATAGCCTCTACCTGGGCCAGATGTGGGTCAAGTTTGGATTCCAGTGAGGTGACCCTGGCCAGCAGTTCTTTGGAGTCCAATTGAATCTTTCAACTATTGTTTGGCCTTGAGGATTATACAGGATTCCAAAAGTATGGTCAATCTTCCATGAGGCAACAAATTCATTGAATTGTTGTGTGGTTTATGCTGGGCCATTTTCTGTCTTCAGGGCCCAGGGAATGCCCATGACAAGCAGCAGATTTCATTTTTTTTTAATTTTCAGAAGTTTATTAAATTATAAAATATGTCTCCTGATTACAAAAACCATGGATATTTTGCCCATCATATAAATTATTGTACTTTCTTTAAAGTTTTTTTCAGTTTTTTTTTATTAATTTATTCTTGTTACATCTCTATGGTTATCCCATCCCTTGTATCCTCCCATTCTCCCCTCCCTCCCATTTTCCCCTTATTCCCCTCCCCTATGACTGTTCCTCAGAGGGATTACCTCCCCATGTATATGCTCATAGGGTATCAAGTCTCTTCTCGGTGACCTGCTGTCCTTCCTCTGAGTGCCACTAGGTCTCCCTCTCCAGGGGACATAGTCAAATGTGAGGCACCAGAGTACATGAGAAAGTCAAATCCCTCTCTCTACTCAAGTTTGGAGACTGTCCTGTCCATGGGCTAGATCAGGGTAGGGGTTTAAATTTTACCGCATGTATTGTCCTTGGCTAGTGCCTTAGTTTGAGCGGGACCCCTTGGCCCAAATCTGCCTATAATAATGTTCTACTTGTAGGTTTCTAGGACCCACTGGATCCTTCTACATTGCTATTCTCCCATTGTTCTCTCATCTAGAGTCCCAATAGGATGTCTTCCCCTCTGTCCCAGTGTCCTGGTAAGGGAAGGCTTTCGTGGGACATGCCCCTTGGGCTAGTATGCAGATATAAATGAGTATATACCATTTGAGTCTTTCTGCTTCTGGGTTAGCTCACTCATTATGATCATCTCTAGCTCAATCCATAATAAAGCAATTGTAATTAAAACAGCATGGTACTGGCACAGCAACAGGCTGGTTGATCAGTGGAATCAAATTGAAGACCCAGATATGAATCCACACACATATGGTCACTTGATTTTTGACAAAGAAGCCAAATCCATTCAATGGAAAAAGGATAGCATCTTCAACAAATGGTGCTGGTCTAACTGGATGTCTATGTGTAAAAAAATGCAACTGGACTCATATTTGTCACCTTGCACAAAACTCAAATCCAAGTGGATTAAAGACCTCAACATAAAACCAGAGACACTAAGTCAGTTAGAAGAAAAAGTGGGGAAGAGCCAGGAACATATTGGCATAGGAGACAACTTCCTGAACAGAACACCAACAGCCCAGGCCTTAATGTCAACAATTAATAAATGGGACCTCATGAGGCTGAGAAGCTTCTGAAAGGCTAGAGACAATGTCAAGAGAACAAAGCAACAGCCTACAGACTGGGAAAAGATCTTCACCAACCCTACATCTGACAAAGGTCTAATATCCAAAATATATAAAGACTCAAGAAATTAAACACCACCAAACCAAATAACTCAATTGAGAAATGGGGCTTGGAACTAAACAGAGAATTCTCAACAGAAGAATATCAAATGGCAGAGAAACACTTAAAGAAATGCTCAACCTCCTTAGTCATCAGGGAAATGCAAATCAAAACAACTCTGAGATTCCATCTTACACCCATCAGAATGGCTAAGATCAAAAACTCAAGCGACACCACATGCTGGCGAGGATGTGGGGAGAGAGGAACACTCCTTCATTGCTGGTGAGAATGCAAACTAGTACTGTCACTTTGGAAATCTATCTGGTGCTATCTCAGAAAACTGGGAATAGGGCTTCCTCAAGACCCAGCTATTCCACTCCTTGGAATACACCCAGAAGATGAGCCAACACACAACAAGAAAATTTGCTCAACCATGTTCATAGCAGCCTTTTTCATAATAGCCAGATCATGGAAGCAGCCTAAATGTCCCTCAGTAGAATGGATAAAGAAACTGTGGTACATATACACTATGGAATACTACTCAGCTTTTAAAAACAAGGAATTCCAGATTTCATTTTTTTAATGGCATGTGAGGCCTTTTCTTCTGCCATGGCCACAGCATATACAAAGAAGGAACACGTATCCACTATCACATGGATATATTGAAAATTGCCAAATCGGGCATGGTGTGTCAAATCCACCTGCTAGATGGCATTTGGAAGCAAACCACAAGGTTGATTCCACTTCTACTTAGGGGTCCTAATGGCACAAGTGTTTTTACATGTGGCACAAGATCTGGTGAGGTGCTTCCATTGTGTAATAGATATTTCAGGCAGGAGTTTATACAAGTTTTGCGGGAGAAGATGAAACTGCTGGTATAGCACTCCTTCCTGCTCTAGTAGCTTAAGAACCATATTAATGATCATGGTGTCAGTCCTTTCATTTCCCCTGGCCAGAGTTCCTGGTAGCTTAGTATGAGACCAGATATGAGAGATAAACCAAGAACTGAATGGCAACCTTTTTTAGATAAAGGGGATTAGGATGAGCCAACCTGATATCATCGATATAATGGAGTATTAGAACATCTTTGGGTACTCTTTGCTTTGCCTCAGCAACATAAAGCTATCAAATAATGGGATTGTTCCTCATCCATTGGGGAAGAACAGTCCATTGGTATTTCTTTGCAAGTTTTTGCATATTGGGCTCCCAGAATGTAAAAACAAAGCAACATCTGTCCTGTTTAGTCAAAGGAATTTGGAAGAAACCATCTTTTATGTGCATAACTCTAATGCAGTATGAGGGTGGAATAGTAACAGGGTGTGGCAAGCCAGCCTGAGTAGTCCTCAGTTTTTCCATTTGCTCATTGATTGATCTTAAATCCTGTAACAGTCTGTACTTTCCAGGTTACTTTTTTATATCAAAAGTTGGAGTATTATGTCTACTTGTCGAGGATTCTAAGTGACCCAGTTTAAGTTGTTCCTTGACCAATTCCTTAAGGGCAGTGAGTTTAGGCTCAACAATAGACTACTTTTTCACCCAGATATTGACCTCAGACATCCAGGCCAAAGGTATAGGGTCAGTAACCAAGATAGAAAGTGGCTCTGGGTGGGCAGTGACCCTTAGAATTGGGGGCGATCTTTGGGTGGATGGTCCAAGAGTCTTGACTCATCATGGGCCATAATGCCATTATAAAAAGTTATATCATCAATAGTTATAATAGCCTCCATATCTTCAAGGATGTCTCTCCCTCCCAAAGATTACAAGGGACTTCAGCAACAGTAGGAGGCAACGTGCCCTGATTCCCACCCAAATCTTCCCACTAGACAGAGCAGATAGTCATTCTGGTGGATTGTTGGCCACCCACACAAGTAATAGCTATGGAAATCTAAGGGCCTCGGATTTAGTAATTATAGTGACATCGATGCCTGTGTCTTCTAGGCCCATGAATAGTTGTCCAATCAGATGAACGGTCATTATGGATGAATGGGGAAATATAGGGAGAATCTCAACAAATCTGTGATTTGGGTTTGTCCCTTCTTACTGTTTGGGTTGAGGGGCACTCCTCTTAGTGTGGAAAGCATCGCAGGGTTGTCCATTGTTTTGGGACTTACAATCACTTGCCCAATGGAATCTTTTGTTATACTTTGGGCATTTAGTTCTAGGTTTGGCATTGGGCAGTCCTTGCAATAATGGCCGAGTTTGCTACATCCCCAGCAGGTCTGTTCTGAAGGCTGTTGAGAGTGGGAGTGAGAGTGGGAGTCAAGGTAGCAATAGGGCCTATGCCAAGGTCAAGATCTCTGACAGCAAGTGCCCATTTACAGATGTCATCATTCCAGACTGATGCTACTAAATTAGTGGGTAGGAGTGTTAACTTCCTCCCAAGTTAACTATTTTATCATCATGTATCTGATAGGTCCTGGTTCCAACCTATACTCTACCAACTCCGTGACTCTGGAGAGGAAGTCAGGAAATGACTCTCCTGATTATTGAACCAAGTTATGAAATAGGCAGATGTGTCATGAGGGTACATGGCACTAGGGATCTGAAAGCCAGATCAGAGACTTGCTGAAAGTAGGTGTAGAGTCAATATAGTTACCATGTCCTGTCATCATCTCCAGGGTGACATTAAGTCCATATTGAAGATGGAGGCAGGCCTGTGCTTCTGCCTGGTCATTGTAAGCAGACCACCAGTTGAGGAAGACAGCAGGCTTAGGACCACTTTGAGAAGACTGAGGCTTCAAGGGCTGGAGGGGATGGGTTTTAATAGATAAATACTGGCCTATTCTTGTCAATGCTTGTTGTGAGCATCAATGACTTCCTCTGCAGAGGAGGATTTCAGGCTGCTGATAATACCCAGGAGGATGGGAACAAAGGAAATAGGAGGGGTAATGAATGACCTTCTGAACTTAAAGCTTTTTTGTAAGGAAAAGGACATGCTTCCAAAGATAAGAGTCCCACATATTATAGGAAGATATCCATGGAGCCAGGACAGCAGCCTCATTCTAAAAGGCCTCAGTGTCACCAGTTTTAACCTTACAGCCCCATGTAATCTGTGGTTCCTTAAAATGAGAATGGAGGTTGCCCAAGATTATACAACAGGTACAAACAAACTGGGGAAATAGACAAAACAAAGAGAAAGGTAAGACATGTTTTGGACCTGAGAAACTTGTGCTTAGAGGTGTACTTCCACGGTTCTTTAGGCCATAGCCATATGCCCACACCATGTCTCCAGTTACAAAAGGCCATTAGGGGGCAGATTGGTGGATCCATATCCTGGGAGGTCAGCCTTTATGTAGAGACTTTGGCTGAACCAAAAGCAAAACTGAGTGAGCCTTCCTAGGAAGACAAACCAAAAAACAAACAAACAAAAACAACAAAGGAAAGAAAGAGAGGTGCCTCCCACTTACTGTTTGTGGGGACAAAGAACATAAAACATAAAGAGACACTTGAATGTGAGTTTTGTGCAGGGTGATAAATATTGATCTATTTATATTTGTCTACATGTTGATACCCAATTAGACCAGCACCATTTGTTGAAGGTGCTATCTTTTTTCCATTGTATGGTTTTGGCTCCTTTATCAAAAATCAACTGTCCATAGGCATTTGGGTTTATTTCTGGGTCTTTGATTCTATTTTATTGATGAAACAGTCTATTTATATTCCAGTGCCATGCAGTTTTTATTATTACTGCTCTGTAGTATAGCTTAGTGTCAGGGAAAGAGACATCTCCCATAGTTCTTTTATTGTACAGGATTGTTTTACCTATTCTGTGTTTTTTGTTTTTCTATATGAATTTGAAAATTCATCTTTCAAGTCTGTAAAAAATTGTATTGGTATTTGATGGAGATTGCATTGAATCAGGAGATTACTTTTGGTAAGATGGCCCTTTTTACCATGTTGATCCTACTGATCTATGAACATGGGACATCTTTCCTATCACTTATTCTCTGAGAGGCTTTAACAAGCAGCAGATTTAAACAGATGCTGAGGCTCACAGCCAAACATTCTGCAATACATAGGAGCCTTAATGGAAAAGGGGGGGTACAGGTGGAGAACAAAAGTAAAGGAGCTCCACAATAAAACCAACAGAACCAACTATCCAGAACACAAAGGAGCTTTCTGAGACTGAAGCACCAACCAAGGACCATGCATGGACTGGACCTGGGCCTCTTATACAACTGTAGCTAAAGGACAGATTAGGTTTCATGTGGGTTCTCTAGAAAGGGGAGTAAAAGCTCTCTCTGATATAGATTCTAATGGTAGCACTTTGATCACTGCCTCCTGTCAGGACTGTCTTGCCAGGCCACAGAGGAAGAGGACACACACATTCCTGATGTGACTTGATGAGCTGGGAAGATGAGCAGGGGACCTTCCCTTTTCTGAGGAAAAGGGGAAGGGAGAGGATGAAGGGAAAGGGAAGTTGAGGCCAGGGGGAGAAGAAAGATTAGCTATGACCAGGATATAAAGTAAATTTTTAAAAATTACTCTTTTCATCAGAGTTGGGAATAAAAAAGTACAGCCATAATTTAATTTCTTATTTAAAAAAAACTGAATTATGGTATCTATTACATCTTCTAGAATAAAGACAAATATACTTACATTTTTATTTGGTATTATTGATATCTTCCTGTTAATTCTTTCTGAAATTGGCAGAACCCCAAATTAACTATAATTTGTATCATGGGCTTTATTCTATTTTATCTATTTTTAGATCACCCTATTTTATACTTTTCTAAAGGAAATTAAATTTTCTTCATCCTAGAAGACCATTACAGGTTTCATATTTGGCTTGGATATTCCAAGTGACTCATTGCATATATAATTTGAAATGCATGACCAGAAATTTAATGAGTAAAGGACAAAATGTTGAGCTCAATTCTAAATGTTGATGTCTGGCAGGCTTTCAGCAAACTTTCCAGACTTTTATGGTTCATTGTGTTCTAGGGAAACAGATGAATTTATGATTTAATCTCGTTGCATTTTAGATGCATATCAAATAAAGTTGACAGAAAAGTAATTGCTAACAATTGACAATGGATATAATGCACAGTTGAGTTGAAGTTAAAGAACAATAAATAGATAAAATAAAATCACCAGCTATGAAATGTATCAATGAATCCAGTATGAATATGTCCTGAGACAAAGTTCCCTTCTGGCATAAGTAATTCTAAAGAATATGGACAAACAAAAACTGCATAAGAATGCAGTTTTCAAGAGTAATAATTGATCTCATAATACTAGTAACAAAGCAATAAATAATTCTACAACAGAGGTTGCCTATATAACTTAACAAGATGCAAATATTTTAATTATACAAAAATATTCACATAAATTAGTTGTAATAGTCTATAAAGTCAAAATTATCCACTTATTAGTCAATACTAAATTTATCTTTTATTCTTGAAATACTTTCAAAGGAGGAAATTCACTTCATATTCAGCAAGCTTTTTTATTATTTTAGGTAGAAAATTGCATTGCTTTAATATTAAATTTAAATATAAATTATAAATTACAGTTGCTATAGAAGAACTTATAAGAATTATATATAAAATTACGCATTTAAAGGAGACAGATTTTCTAATAATCTTTTTGGAAGATTAAGCAGGCTTCCATTTTATAGGCATCCATTTGACTAATTTATGCAAAAGAACATACCTTGAAGACAGTAACCATCAGCTACTGTCAGCAGTCTGCCCATAAAAAAGAATTCTTGCCACATGTTACAGCTTCTTTCTTTTAATGGTCAGGGAGAGAATATTTCTATTCTCTTGTTTCCAGACATAGTTCTAAGCACTGGACTCTCCCACACAGTACTGTAGGCAATAGGTAACTCTTTTTCCATCTTATACTTTATGTCAATTTCTGCAAAGCATAATAATAATACATCTCTTTACATTACTACATTAAACATCAAGTTGTTACTTTTTAGTTCATGGTATGTTACTTAGTGGAATGATTGCAAAATCTATAAGAACACATATTTTAAGTGATACCATATTTTTTATTATTGTTGATCACTTCAAAATAATTTTGAATGTTTGAAAGTTAATGAGTCTCTAATAGTGCTAGGTATACACAAAGTTCTCTAAAGCAGAAAATATTTATATTTATTTTGCTTTTATTTCTGATATCACCTATTATGCTAAAAAAGTCCTGAACTGATTTTTAAAAATTCTTTTAGATTGCTAAAACAGAATACTATAGTGTTGTAAATGGAAAGAACTTGTATGTCACAGTTCTAAAGATTGGGAAGCCCAAGAGAAAAGCCGCTGGCTCATTCGTTGTGTAATGATGGTCTGTGTCCTAACTCACTGAGGTCCATCTTTTCATTGTGTCCTTAGAAGGGAGACTGGTTGAAGTACTCTATAGCATCATATGGTGCACAGGCATATATGTATACGAAACTCTTATGGAGCTGATGAACTGCTCAGTCTTTATATGAGTACCTTATCAATTGGAGCAAAGGCCGTCACTGATATGGATGCAGTTGCCTGCTTTTGGATCATTTTCTCCTAGATGGACAGCCATGTCTGGCTTCACAAGAAGAGGACAGAGTAGTCCTGATGCCACATAAAATGGCTCTGTAAGATGGCACATGTGTGGGTGTGTGTGGGTTCTTCTCTGAGAAGGGGAGGGGTGAAAGGGGGAAGAGGGTGGGAACGTGGCAGTATGAGGAGAGAATGGAAGGGGATGTTCTCAGTACGTAAAGTAAATGAATAAGTTAAAGAGTAAAATAAAAAAAGAGAAGACTCCTGTTTGAGCTGGGTGCAGTAGCACACTCCTGTAATTCCAGCACTCAGGAAGACAGAGGCAGATGGATCTCTATGATTTGGAGATCAATTTGTTCTACAAAGTGAGTCCAGGAAAGCCAAGGCTACACAGAGAAACTTTGTCTAGAAAAAACAACCACAAAATAAGAGTCATGTTTGATTTATACTTTTATTGTCTATTTTTTTCTGGATTTTTGAATATTTTCATATATAATGTCAAATGTTGAGGAAAGATCCCAAGATTAGACAAAAATTCACTTTAATTTAATATATGGCTTAAACATGTAGAATGAGGTATATTTTAAGCATGTTTAGTACAGTTGAGATTTCATTATGGCCTGACACTTGTATCACTTCAGTTGCCCAAAAATTTTTATTTGGAACAATTCAGGAAGAATACTTTAAAAAAATTTTTTTAGAATTGTGAAATACAAGCTTTATTAATACTTTTTTTGACAGAAATATTTCTATATTTAGTGTAATCTGATCATTTTCCTTCTATATTTGAAAAATAGTGCCTATTCCACAAATATTAAAATAACTTTCTATACTTTAACAGCTTTACATTCCTTCCTTTTTATATTTTTTGCACTAGAGCTATATCTTACACAAAATTAATTGTTTGTCTAGTATATGAGAGGTACAGGTCAAAAGTCAATTTATGCATAAGGACATGAAATTAATTACAATCTGTTCATTCATAAAGATTTTTCTGCACCACATAGTCACCTTGATGAAAAATGATGTGTCCATATAATATGCATGGATCTTTTATTTTCTTTCTATTATTTTTCTGTTGTTTATTGGCTTATCTATGTATTTATAACAGAATTTAAAATGTATTAATTGATATTTTATAATAAACCACAGTACATAGAAATGCAGTGAGCAAGGTTTACATTTCTTAAGTATCTTTAACATTTTCATTTTATGTAAATTTTAGAAAATGTTTTTGTTTAATTTTTTACTAATTTATTCTTGTTACATCTCAATGGTCATCCCATTCCTTGTATCCTCCCATTCTTCCCTCCCTCCCATTTTCCCCTTATTCCCCTCCCCATGACTGTTCCTTAGGGGGATTTCCTCCCCCTCTATATGCTCATAGGGTATCAAGTCTCTTCTTGGTAACCAGCTATCCTTCCTCTGAGTGCCACCAGGTCTCCCCTTCCAGGGGACATGGTCAAATATGGGGCACCAGAGTTCGTGTGAAAGTCAGTCCCCACTCTCCACTCAACTGTGGAGAATGTTCTGTACATGGCTAGATCTGGGTAGGGGTTTGAAGTTTACCACCTGTATTGTTCTTGGCTGGTACCTTAGTTTGAGCAGGACCCCTGGGGTCAAAACTGCTTTTCATAATGTTCTACTTGTAGGTTTCTAGGATCCTCTGGATCCCTCTATTTTGCTATTCTCCCATGCTTCAAAAATTCAAGCGACACCACATGCTGGCGAGGATGTGGGGAGAGAGGAACACTCCTTCATTGCTGGTGGGAATGCAAACTAGTACAGCCACTTTGGAAATCTATCTGGTGTTATCTCAGAAAACTGGGAATAGGGCTTCCTCAAGACCCAGCTATTCCACTCCTTGGAATATACCCAGAAGATGCTCCAGCACACAACAAGGAAATTTGTTCAACCATGTTCATAGCTGCTTTATACATAATAGCCAGAACATGGAAACAGCTTAAGTGTCCCTCATTAGAAGAATGGATAAAGAAACTGTGGTACATATACACTATGGAATACTACTCAGCTATTAAAAACAAGGAATTCTCCAAATTTGTGGACAAATGGATTGAGCTAGAAATGATCATAATGAGTGAGTTCACCCAGAAGCAGAAACACTCAAATGGTATATACTCACTTATATCTGCACACTAGACCAAGGGGCATGTCCCACGAAAGCCTTCCCTTACCAGGAAACTGGGACAGAGGGGAGGACATCCAATTGGCACTCTAGATGAAAGAAAATGTTTTATAAATTATCCCATCAATTACTAAGAATTGCAGCTGAGGTTTAAACTAGGCTTATATTGAATTATTCAATTATTTTGAAATAATGTTATGTTGGCAGTATTAAATGTCCTAACTAATAAACATTGTATGTCTCTTCAATTTAGGTTATCAAATTCCTTTCAATAACATTTTGTATTAATGGCTTATATGTCCTTATAAGCTTTATTTTTATTGCTATTGTAAACACAACTTTCAGCATCTTTTCTTCTAATGTAGAAACAAAAATTGTATTCATGGGGTTTTTTCATTTTGATCTAATGACCTTCTACATTTACTTATTAATTTTGATAGTTTAGTAAAAAATATTTTGTTTTCATTTGTAGATATAGTCTGGTGTTACCATCAATAAGTTCTTAGAACTTTGAGTTTTTATCTTGTGTTTTATTTTTACTGAACATATATAAGAAGTTCCAGAGAATAGTTTTGTTAAGTGGAGATGTTAAGTTTCCTCATTTTCTATCTCAAAAGTAAGTTTTAACAAATTAAAATTTAATCATGGTTTCTGTTATGTAATTTTTGTAAATATTTTTCACTGGATTAAGAAAGTCACTTTATAGTCTATGTTTGCTATGGGTTTTCATATAAATAACATTAAAAACCTGGAAAATAATTTTCTAATTACTTACGGAGATGTCTTTCAACATAAATATATATGGAAAAAGGCAAGCATATAAACTGAGGTGTAAATGTTGTCATTCTTATTCTATTACATTATATTATTTTATAGTACTTATTATGAGTCATAGATTGTATGAAAATAGGAATATTAGAATGCTCAGGTAGAAAGCATAGCTTTTTAGAAACATTTATTTTTATTTTAGGAAAACCACTCAGGACATATGTGAATGTGTCTGTGTCAGAAAACAATTTACAGATGATTTCTCATCTTTTCAGTGTTTCCCTCAATTGTATATTTTTGACAAAATGGCTAAAATAAATCTGCTCTTTGTATTCATGCCTTTTTGCAATAATTTTGTAGTATACAAATTATTGATATTTTCCTACCCATGAACACAGACTACTTTTGAGATTTTGTTTGGTCAATAAAACATGACTGAAGTAATTTATCAGTTTTAGGATAGGTATGAAGACCACTGCTCATTCTTCACAAATGTCCACCCTTTGACATCATGACAGGGCATTTTCATCTACAAATATGTCACAATGAACTGATAGCTGTATTGAGACATGAAAATCCAACAGGCTGCAGGTTGGATATATCTGATAGATTAACAATTTTGTGTTGCTTTTTGTTTAATGACAGGTACGTGACCCAGTTGCCCTTGCTTTCTTTGCTGACAGCTAGCCAAACATAAGAAAAATTTACCCCACTGACCTGCTCCTGACTGAGCATGCATTAGTCAGCCTAGCTAGAACACACTGTAATTTCAGTTAAGACAAGATTACTGGTCTAACAAAATCGTGAGCTAAATAAATTGTTTTTGTTTTAAAACAAACTGTAAATTTTGAGGTGATTGTTTTTAACTATATTCCATTACAATAAGCCATTCACTTGTATTAAATGTTAATTTGTTATTGTCTTAAAATTCATTCATCCAACTTGTTACTCATTTCACTAACATAAAATAAAATAAAACAAAAAAACTCTTATATCTTAGCCACTTTTGAATGCACAGTAAATGATCAAAAAAGACAACAATAATAGTTTATGCCTTTGACTCAAATGCAGTATGGTAAATAGATGATATGAAAATAAAATAAGTACTGCTTTAGATGATAATTGGTAATAAAAAATCAATTTTATTTCAGATATACATGAAGAATGTCACTGAGAATTTGAGTTGAAAAAAAAAGACTTGAATAAAATAAGGAGGTAACTTACATAGAATATATTACATAGGATGAATAATAAATGCACAGCCATTTGTTATGTTTGTATTTAGGTCTTATTTTTGAGAGTAGAGAAGAGTAAAAATTGTGGATAGCAGTATCAGGTAAAAGTAATGGGTACCAGATTATATATCAATTCCATTTGGCTTTGATTTAAAGAACTATTAGAGACTTTTCACAGTGTTTCTTTACAATTTCTTCTATTTCTTTGCAAGACTGAAGAAGAGCATGGCATGAGTTTCTTTCAATGTAAAACAGTCCTTTAGAATGGTCAATTGAGAAAAGCTTAAACAAAAGGAAAACAAGGACTAAAGTAAAGGAAAAATTATGTTTGTGTAAAATGAGGAAAGGCATAAGTTATTTTATTGCAGATAAGGAAAGATGGAAAGAGTCCAGATACATTCCATTTGAATCCCATACTAAGGAAGAGTTGCTTAATAATGGAAATAATGTGAAAGAAAAAGATGGAACAAAGATGCAACAAAGATGACATTTGAGATTTAGTTTCAGAAAACTGTAAGATACTATTGCTGTTAACTAAATTAATCAGTGTCAGGGGTTTCAGTAGGGCCTCAGTTTAAAATATGTTGAGTTTTATTGGGGCTTTCTATTAAATATTCCAGCAGATAAATAAAATAAACTCATTATACTAGGCTGCAATTCAAAGAAAAAGACTGGACAGGAGATACTCAACTTGGAGTTTTTCAATATATGAAATTTTGTAAATATATGAGTTTAGTTAGAGAGAAGAGAAACATCAAATGTTGAGAACATGGGTACTTTAATATTCTAAGATTTAAGAGGAAAAGGTAAAGGACACTGCTGAGTGTCGAGAAAAGCTGGAAGAAAATTAAATGTTCTATCCAGAAAACCAATAATAATTAAAAGAAACAGTATTTAGAAGAGGATGTAGTATTAATTTGTCAAATGCTTCTGAGAATTCAATTAATATGGACACTGAATATTGACCACTTGGATTTAACAACATGGTGTTTACTAGTAACAAAATAAATTAAATGAACAGATGATGGCAAAGCCTTTCTTAAGTGATTAGTAGAGACCGCTTCTAAAGCCAGCACTGTTGAAGAGATTTGCTGCATAAAGTAAGAGAAAAAAACCAAACAGAGGGAATATGAAATGTTGTTGGAGTGTTATATTCTTTCTTTTTTCATCTTTTTTTCTGAGTAAGAAATCACATCATGTATGAGTATTTGTGACAAAGGCTCCTTGAGAGAAAAAATTGGTGATGCAAGAAATGTGACACTCATTTTTTCTTTCTATAATAAGAATGCAAAATGAGGATTCCATTTTCCATTACAAATTCTCTTTCCTTCATTCAGGGTTGAATAGCAAAACGAGTAAAATGGGAATGAGCTGATTATTACACTATTCCAATAGAAGAGACACATCTCTGATTTGGACTCACTAGCCAATAGCAGCTTTCTTTGTGTTACAACTGTCTTCCCATGACAAAAGAAATAAAATTGGTAGGGAGCAGCTGAGGGAAGCAAAAAGAATTACAAAATTTTGGCTTTTGTTTTCTTGCCCTTCACACATTCACAGTTTCTAATACACAGAAATCTGAACATATATGCTCACTTTTTTTTGTTTCATTAAAACCTGTGTGTGTACTCAAAAAACTGTAATGGCATGGTGAGTGATTGGGTACATACGCATCTGTATTACTTCATCTCTATCCTTGTTTTGGCTAGATTTCAGTATAACTAATATGTAATTATAGCCAGCTGATACTTTGAGAAAAATAGGACCCACTGGAGCTACAGAATAATGCTCTAATGATGATAGTATCACTTTTTTCAAGCTTCCCTAGAAGTGTCAGGGGAGAAGAGATGAAGCCATAAGCCTGTGAAATCAGCTCATTATTCTATTAATTAGGAAGCCAGGACATTTCTGACTCAGCTGATGATTCAATCTGCCCTCAGACAGTCATTTTGTCTCCCTTGGCCTCACTGCATGGAAAAAAAGTATTTTTGCAATTAATACATATTCAAGAGCATTAAAAAGATAGGCAGAAAATGTCTTCAAATTCAAAATATAAAAAAGGTAGTATTTTTCTTGAAATAACAGCAGCGAGTTGGGTTTTTCATATTACGCATAAAATAAGTGAATGAAATCCCAACTTTTTTTTTCTTACACAATGATATCAAGCAAGAAAATATACACAATTCACAATCTCTAAGTTCAGTTTTGTTTGGCAGGTGACTGCTGAATTATACTGAGGGAGAGTTTGGCCAAGACAATTCTGTCTTCTTCTGGTACTGTGAGAATGGCAGCTACCTACATCAGAACTCACAATAACAGAAAAAGAAGTTTTGGATATATATTATGTTTCTGAAAAAGAGATGTTAGTTGTTTTTCAGCTCTAAACACCACTACAAGCCATAAACTTTGTTTCAGTGTAATTGATTCCTCCACAATTCTAGAGAATACAGCCATGTCAGTTCAGAGAAGAAATGACTGCCTACAGGAGGTGCAGGTCATTAAATCAATTTATGAGCCCTTTTTGAGCTTTATGGAGCCATTTACCAATTTAAGAGCACTTTTCATAGAGCCTCTAAAAGAAATGAACATATGTGATTCATCCATCCTATTTCTGTTTATTCCTTCCTGTATGAGTTAAACAGCTACTATTATTGAAACACAGTGCTGCTAAGGCATTTTAAAGACAGGCATAGTCTTGTCTTCATGTAGCTTACCAAGCTAGAAAGGAAAGACAGGAACTAGATGTATAAACATATTTTGAATTGTGGAGGAAAGGAAATGAACATAAGCGTTTATGCTCTGGTTGATTTTCACATGGCTTATAAAATACTTACAGTTGAGGAAGTAAGAGTCCTCACCCTATTGACACCAACAATTCTTGATTATTATTCCATCAGCAATAAGATCAAGCTGCTTCTTTCTAGTTGGCTATCCTGAATCATGAGGGAAATAAATCATGTCAAACAATGTACAATTGCAACCAACATGTAATGACAAAAAGAAACAAGCTTATATCATTGTAAATCATTGAGATTTTGAGTCATGTTTTGCTTCAGCAAAGCAGATAGAACTTATTCATTCTTTAGTTCTTTAATTTAATTTAATTATGTTATTATATATATATATATATATATATATATATATATATATTAGAGGCAGGGTTTCTCTGTGTAGCCTTGGTTGTCCTGTACTCCCTTTGTAGACCAGGCTGGACTTGAACTCACAGCCATCTGCCTGCCTCTGACTCCTGAGTGTTGGGATTAAAGGCGTGTGGCCCCACGCCCGGCTAAAAATATATTTTTCATACATTATATTCTTATCACATTTCCCCTCACCCAATTCCTTTCAGATCCTCTGGCATGTTCCCACCCACTCTAATCCACACTCTTTGTTTCTCTCTCACTAGAAAACAAACAGAGAAAGAAAAAAACCCACATGAATCAGAATAGGACAAAACAAACAAACAAGCAGGTTGAAAAAAAAGGCATACTCAATTTTCAAGTTGATGAGCTCTGAATAATTCAGGCAACATTTGAACACAGATGTGTTATTTTTTTTCCATTGCTTTCCCTAGTGTGATCAGGTCACTGCCACCAAGTGAAGTGAATTGTGACCCAACTTTCATTTCTTCCCATGTGCTTTACAAATGGTGAATATATTTCCTTTAAGTGTACTAATTTGAATTATAACTCAAGAAGTTTTATCCTTGTTGAGTGAAATAACATTTACTTTGAAGAGAGAAACAAATTAACATGTATGTGGTAAGCTTTAAATTTTTAAATGAAGCTAATTGTCATGAAACAAAATTAATGCAATTTTTAATATGACATTTAATTGGCATGATATAATCTATAATAAGGCTAATGTTAAAACGTAGAAATTGATTTCTTGAGAATGATATTAAATATTTTATTAAAATTCCCTATTAAGTAAAACGTATTCTAGATCTAGAAACAAAAACTATTTTTATAAAAAACATTTTCTTTTTTAATTTATTATAACTTATTCAGATTCCACCCCAATTGTTATCCCCTCCCTTGTATCTTTCTGTTCCCAACCTCCCTTCCTCTTCTGCCCTATTCCACTCCCCTGGACCTCTGAGAAATTTGGACCACCTTTCCCACCATATGACCACAATCTATCAGATCTCATCCCGACAGCCTGCTTCCCCTTCCTCTGTGTGCCACTCGGCCTCCCTACCAAGGGGGAAGTGATCAAATTCGGGGTACCAGAGTTCTTGTCAGAGGCAGTTTCCTCTCTCTCCACAACTGTGGAAAATGATATGCTCATTGGCTAGTTCTGAACAAGGGGGTCTAGGTTTACTGCATACATTGGTCCATAATTGGTAAAACAGTTTGTGCAGGGCCCTCTGGCTCCAGATCCACCAACCTTAAGTGGCTCCTTATTTTCTTAAATCATTCTCATTTCATAATATTTTTAAATGTTTTGGAGCTGAAACAATAGCTCAGAAGTTAAGAACACTGTCTGTCCTAGCAGAAGACCCACGTGGTAGTGTGCAACCTTTTGTAAGTCCAGTTCCATGGGAACTGACCACCATTTCTGCCCTTTGTGGGCCACAAGCATGTATGTGATGCAGATAAATATGAAGCCAAATTAGTCAAACACAGAGCTATATGCTATTTCTCTGCTAAGCCTATTTGATACTTAAATAACCATTTACTAAACTTAACAAGCAAAAGAACTGAGCTGTACATTGAATTTTAGCAATGATGATCTAGAATCAGTTTTTTAAATCACTGAGAAAATAAATGAGTATAATACTGCACTGAATGAAAATTGTATATGGAATCAGGAATCACAAAAAGTTATCTTTAAAAAGAAACCATCACTTTTATAACAGCATTTCTAGGCTTATGTTAACCTGTAAAATCTAACACAAAACTTATCAAGCTTTGTTGAATGTCTTGGACTTGCTTTAAAATAGTCTGTCCTAGTTTTGTCCCGTTGGGCATTGAAGAGACAAAAGCAAATTATATGAAACTATATGAAGGACAGACAAATTCTCCTTCAGCCCACAATCTCCCTATCCAACACTATTAGCATATTCTTAGTGTAGCCATTGTCTAAATCTTCAATTTTTTTCTATTAACAAAAACAAGATATTTAATAAGCAAAAATAAGTGAGAAGAACAATTAGGTAAAGTAAGTCAATGAAAACTTTATTATTATTTTTTCAGTGTATTCTGTTCCCCCTAAGGCTGTATCAAAACTGAACAACTATATAGGGGGCCTAAGCCTTGTTTCACATTTCTCCAAAGGTTTCCACTTCCGGAGGCTCTTTTGCCCAAAGAACTCTTCCTGAACACTCCCACCATGGCTTGGCATGAAATGTTAATGGATATTTACTCATGAAATGACTCTGTTACTCAGACAGTTGGAAATGTTTTATTTGACTTGGTGTAAGTATCATTAACACGATTGTGCAGAGTAAGTGAAGAAGAAAATGTAGGTTGATGCTAAAACCCTTCAAGTATGCCTTTATCCCATTATCCAGGTAAGGTTATATGAGAAACTGTCAACCTAATGGCACCATTTCTTCACCCATGTGCCTTTTCCTTTTAGGTGCTTTATTCTCTAGAGAGCTATATCCAAGTTCCATAACAACTGCTGATTCTGCTTGACAAAAAAATTGTGCTTGAGAAACTATACATAGGTTAGCATGGTGTGAAATCCTAGATAGCTTGAAGTCAATAAGTGGTTAGGAGCATGAATTCTATAATATGAAAAAAATGTTTTAATTTCTGTCTATGCCTTTTATTTATTTTATGAATATGAGAGTTTTGAAGGAGGATGGAAATGATATAATTATAATCCTGAAATAAAAAAAAATAAAACATGTAGGAAAAGAAATCATTTTTATGTGTTCTCCTACAAACATATAATGAAATATAAAAGACAGAAACAATAAGGAACATTCTATATGTTGATATAGAAAAATATCCAAAATATACCATCCTTGATTTCTTTCTAATGAATTTTCTCTTTTTAATTAATTGCTGTTAAATGCATGTATGTGTATTATTAACATGAACACACATACATATTTTTAAATACATGAATTTATATACATATATGTGAATTCCCATTGATGACCTATATGATACACTGCCAGTCAGAGGACAAGCTGAAGGAATGTTTTTTTCCTTCCACCATATGAGTCCACTGGATTGTGGTCAGAATGTAAGACTTGACAGGAAGTGTCTTAACTGCATAGCCACACTCATTGTTCCTAGAAGGATAGATTTCTTAACTGCTGAGCTTAAAGAAAGATTGACTTCTAAACTTACATTGATAGATCAAGAGGTAAAGTCATTTGCCATTTTGGAAGTATTGGTGCATTCACCTTTAACATTTTCATCCGCACAACATGTAAAAGAATCTGCTTTTGAACCCTGAGATGCTTATAAATTGGTATTTCAATTTTGCACAGAAGCCATGTTTATCTTCACTGAATCATTCCAAATATAGTGTACATCATGCTGAAATGAGCACCATGAAGTCATTTTTAATTTATCAATAGATGAACACTGTGGAGTGGCTTGCAGCCAAAGAAAGGACAGATTATAAACTCTGCTTTCCATTTGGCCTGGATGGTTGCAGGGAGAAAGGGAGTTCTGGAAAGCTGCAGGCTTTTAATTTTTGAATGATGATTGGAGAGGAGCCACATCACCTTAAGTTTTGGCAATGTGTGGATCTAATCCTCTAGCTAATAGTGTCAGAAACAATCAGAATGGTTCAAAAGAGTTAATGAAGACTCAACCAGGAGCAATTTTACACAAAGAAATCTTGATAACTAAGAAGAAGCTTTGATATAAGAAGTGGTCTATCTATCATAAACCAAGACATGTTGCAGTTGGATACAGGAGAGGAAAAGGAATGATGAGATAGTTGAGGGAAGAAAGATTTTGGATATGAGCAAAAAAAAAAAAAGCCAAAGTATTTTTTAAAAATATAAAGAGATATATAAGCTATATGGTACTGGTCTCTCTTTCTCCTTCTCTGTCTGTCTCTGTATCTGTAGCTGTGTGTTGGGGTGTGTATGAATATCTGTGCATGTGTGAGTGTGTACATGTGCATGTGTTATTTATATAAAATCCACAAAAAAATCTTGTCAAACTAGTGTGTTTTTAGTCACTATAAGGTTTACTAGATCAAGACAATTTGACCATTGCCACGTAAGTACTGAGCAGAGAGCACATTCTTACATAATGGGTTGTTTTCAGTTGTGCTAATATAAGTGTAAATTTTGGTACATGTGGGAGAGAAATACAAAATTGTGTGAGAAAAAAAAAGATGATGGAAAGTCACTGAAATACATGCTTTTGTGTCTTTACAAAGAGGAAATGTATTAAGAAAGAGCTTTCTAAAATGACAAGTTAAGTCTGCTGTTTCTACTGAATACTGAACGGAACCAGCAGATGCCTCAGGCTGTTGCTGACCTGAGGCTTCTGGAATAAATATTTGGGAATCCTATTAATGAGATGCTTTCCAGAGTTCCCATAGATTTGCTGATCTGCTGTAGTGACAGATAACTTGAATGGGGTTCCAGAAAACCTCTATTTTGTCCTGTATTTTGTTGTGTACCTTCCTTTGGGTATAAATCCAAATGAGATGTTGTAGACAAATGCTTAACCTTTGTGTGTGATGACAAATTGCTACATTTTTGAACTCCTGCCACTCAGCAACTGCTTTGCCAGCTGGCTAGAAATAGTTGTTTGTAGGTATTGTGAGCTCAAAGAAAGAGGAGTTCAACTATAATTACATTCACTATATAATATCAAAGCCAATTTTGGAGAGGACACATTTCATTTGAATTTTACAAGTTCACTTTATGGACTGTGGTATGTAATTCATAAAGAACGATGCTAAAGATTTTCCATTTGCACAGAGAAAATTATGCTTTTTGGATGAAATTTCGGAGTAGAGGCACTTTCAATCCTCTCATTCACTCTCTATCTCCATTGGATTGGGAAGCATTAGGTCTTAAAGATGTCATGGATATTTGCAATTGGATATGTTAACTGAATGTAAATTCAAGTTCACAGGGCCCATTTACTGGAAATCTACAATAAAGGATAGTGTCTATCAGATTAGCCTGTAGTAAACTATGTTTGATGTTATCTTGATTAATTCTTGATGTGTGTATGTCCAGTCCACTTCATAGAGTGCAACTCATGAGCTGATTTTACTGGCTTTTATAAAAATAAACAGGCCACACATCTCCCAAGGAATCACCCTGCTCCATGTGAGGCTACACATAAGACACCCAGAATCTAACATAGATATCCTGCCTGTAGACTATTATACTCTATCAGTGCCCAACCAGCCTGTCCCAACCACCTCTCCTGTCCTTGTTACAACATCCTGGCCCACAACTCTGGTAAAAGTATCCGGCCCCACCAGAAGTCATGCTGGCTGCCAAAACTCTAGGTAGACTGGTAGCTTGGGCATTGCCATCACTACTTCAGTGTTGTCTAAGTCCAACATAATCAGCCCTGTTCTTCTCCTCACCATATCCCTGCTTTCAACTCCAACAGAGATAGTGTAATGGACCAGAGGACATGCTGGTCATCAAAGGACATGCCAGGGTCTAGAATTTTAGCCCCCAAGTCAGATAGAGACCCTCTATTCAACCACACCCCACTCTGGCCAGAAGACCAGAGAAAACCTAGAAATAAAACATCCATACAAAAAATGGGCACATAGTCCTATAATCACACCAAACCCAAATGATTAGGCACCAGTTTAACAAGATAATGACAGTGAGGACAATAAGTCGCCATGAGAGGCAAGCTATCCCACCACAACAAACTTTGCATATTCCAACACAGCTGAAACACAAGAAAATGACCTGAAAGCCAATTTCATGAAGATTTTATAAGTCCTTAAAAAGAAAATTAATAAATCCTCTAAAGAAATTGAAGAAAAATTCAAACAAGTAAGTTGGAGTAAATAAATCACTTAGAGAACATAAAGAAAAATTGATCAGTTGAAGGAAATGAACAAATGGTTCATGATCTGAAAATGAAAATATAAATAATAAGGAAAAGACAAACTGAAGGAATCCTGTAGAGTTAACAGAAAATATAGATGCAAACAGAATACAAGAGATAGAAGAAAGAATCTTGAGGATTGAAGACACAATAGAAGAAAAGGGTATATAATTCAAAGAAAATCTTAAATCTAAAAAGAAAAAAAAAATAGTGATGCAAAACCTCTAGGAAATCTGGGGTTCTATGAAAGGACCAGTCCAAAGAATAATAGGAATAGAAGAAGAATCCCAGATCAAAGGTCCAGAAAATATTTTTATTAATTTTAACATGTACATTTATGTTATTACACATGAATAAATAAATTACATATAGCAGGAAGAACAATGAGACAATCAGGAGTTACATAAATGTTACATTAATAGTGATTTGGCTATTTGTATTTGTGAAAATGAAGAAAGCATCTTTCCTATCTGGTTGAGTCTAAATTTCTGAATGAAAATCAGTATCTATCATATCTCATCTCTATTGACTTAAAACATCTATCTTCATCTAAAATCACCTTAACCCCTAAACAACAAAGCTTAATTGAAAGACTAAACTATCTGGTCTTCAACCCCATCAGAGATTTGAGAAGAGATAAAAATTAAATACCAAGTGAAACAGAAATGCAGGTTATCAGCTTCCAAAATGACTGAGACAGTGTGCTGCCTGAACAGTCAGAAAACATTTGCTATAACATTGGAGCACATCTTTGGTCTTCTAGCCCAATATCTCTGACAGACATATTTGTGAGGCAGGACTATTTACAACTTGCTTACCTCATCTTGACAGAATTTGGCCATCAACTCTGACTGAATCTAAGCTTGCCCAATTTTAGGCAGAATTCTGTCAATGGCAGAAATGAGGACATTTTGCCCATTGGCTGCTTTGCCACATTTCAAGCCAACTCGATAAGGAGGTTCTTTGGTGTTGAACATACTCTTTGAGGTAGGCTGAGTGTTGCTAGGAGTTAACTTTTCATGTTGTCAAACAATCTTAGGATAATAAAAACATCTTTAAATGCCATATTCTGTATATATCTGAGGCTTTTGAAGATCTTATTTAACTATTTTACCTTATGTATCTATAGAATCAGATCTATCTGTTGGACCTAGGGTATATATTCTTGTGATAATATTAGACTAGATTTTGATATTATGTGATTTGCATCAATATACAAAACTCAATACCAATGAATGAAAAATAACCTTATTTGAGAGTAACAAGGCCTTGGGTTGAGGAATAGATTCAATAATCTACCTTATGTTATATCCTCCCTCAATATTTCTATATCCCTCTTTCTTTCTTTTCAGTTATCTCCTTACCTATGAAAAAAGATAAAGGAAAAGAGAGACATTCTGACTCCAAGCTAGTTTTCTCTCTAAGACCTATAATAACTTATAACCACCTCCCAAGGAAAATCATCATCTGTAGCCCAAGAGAGCAACAGAAACCTACCCAACCCCCATTAGAGGAACTAGAACATCTATCTCTTAAGGTTTCTTCAGGCTAATTTAGAGCAAATAGTACCTTTGAAGGGGCCAAATAATTTGGGAAAATGGTTAAGTAAGCCAGAGCTAGCATATGTGGACCAGTTTCTAAATGTTGTGAAATTCCAGGCTTAATAAGAATCTTGTGTGGGAAAGTCTGAAATGCTGGCCCAATTGTGATCTGATGTTTTTTACAGCATTGTCCCAGAAGCTATATTTTTAACAAAATTATAAAAGAAAAATTACAACCTAAGGAAAGACATACCTATAAAGATCTAATAACCTTATAGATCAGCAAATAGATGGGGCCAAAAAGAAAGCCATTTCACACATATAGAACAAAGAATAAATATTAAAAGCTGCAAGGGAAAAAAGGCCGAGGAATATATAGCTTCAGGCCAATTAGAATTACACCTGATTTCTCACTGCTGATTCTAAAGGCCAGAAAGGCCTGAACAGATGTGGCAATGACTCTAAAAGACCACCAATGTCTTCCAAGACTAATATAACTAATAAAATCTCCATACAGAAAGAAAACAAGATCTTCCACAATAAAGTCAAATGTAAATAATATCTATATGCATAAATCTATGTCTACAGAAAGTACTATAAGGAAAATTCCAACTGAATTAGGTTAATTATACTCATGAAAACACAGGAAATAATAACATATAGCAAACCAAAAGAAGGGAATCAGACACACACACACACACACACACACTTCTACCACCAACCAGAAAATATAAATAATTGGTTATTAATATCTCATAATATCAATGGAGTCAATTCACCAATTTAAAAAACATATACTAACAGAAGGATAAGAAATAAAACAGGGTCCATACTTCTGCTGCATACAAGAAACATACCTCAGAAGTAAAGATATATATTACCTCAGAGAAAACTGTTGGAAAAAATGATTTCCAAGCAAATAGATGTAAGAAACAAGCTTGTGTAACCATTCTAATATAAACAAAATAGATATCAAACAAAAATTAATCAAAGGAAACAAGGAAGGACACTTTATACTCATCAAAGGAAAGATCTGCCAAAATGATGTTTTAATTCTTAAACATCAATTGCACATGTGAGTATGGGGGGGTGGGTAGATTCTCTGGCTGAACATTGCTGACCACAGATAAGAAATCTGAGAAGGGAAAGAGGGGAGAGTCAGGCAAAGGCATTCAGGAATCTAGCAATTCTGAATTACTAGCAATCAGACAACTTCTGCAGCTCTGATGACTGACTAGCAACCAGATAGCTTCCTTATTTGTACAGGTTTTACAGAACAAAGACTACTAATTAACTAAGAAGTACAGATTTTGTGTTTTGATTTTTATTGCATACCTAGGATTACAAACCAGTCACAATTAGATAATAGAAACAAAACAAAACCAAGAGCTGGTTCTTTGAGAAAATCAACAAGATAGACAGACCGTTAGCCAAACTAACTAAAAGGCAGAGAGACAGTATTGAAATCAACAAAATCAGAAATGAAAAGGAAGACATAACAACAGACACTGAAGAAATACAAAGAAGCATAAGATCCTACTTTGAAGGCATATATGCCACAAAATTTGAAAATCTAAGGGAAATGGACGATTTTCTTGATTAATTTCACTTGCCAAAGTTGAGTGAAGAACAGATAAACAAGCTAAACAGTCCCATTTCCCCTACAGAAATAGAAGCAATCATTGATAGTCTCCCAAACAAAAAAAGCCCAGGGCCAGATGGTTTCAATGAGTGCAGAATTCTACCAGACCTTCAAGGGCAAGCTAATACCGATACTCTTCAAGCTTCTCCAAAAGATAGAAATGGATGGAACATTACCAAATTCATTCTAAGATCTCTATAACCCCATTTTAAAGAACATAAAGCATGTCTCCACCAAATTAAACAAATGTATTATATGACAGACTACTTTTAAGCTGGCAGTGTTTGTAGTTTTAAAACACTCCATACAAACAGGAAATATCTGATTCTCTCTCTCTCTCTCTCTCTCTCTCTCTCTCTCTCTCTCTCTCTCT
>CAJRSG010015257.1:118860-148980 GCA_907169655.1 Acomys percivali
TCTCTCTCTCTCTCTCTCTCTCTCTCTCTCTCTCTCTCTCTCTCTCTCTGTGTGTGTGTGTGTGTGTGTGTCTATGCTTGCATCTGTTTATTTTTAATTTTTATTCATTTTTATTTTTATATATACATTTATATTATTACACATATATACAATAAACTACCTACATCAAGAAGAACCATGAAACAATCAGGATTAATATAAATTTTACATGCTTAGTGTTTTGGCTATTTGTATTTGGCAACCCTGAAGAAAACATCTTTCCTATCTTGGTGCATCTAAAATTCTAAATGTAAGTCATTATAAATCATATCTCATCATTATCAACTTAAAACATTTATCTAGGCCTAAAAATATCTTAACTACTAAACAACTAAGCTTAATTGTGAAACTATACTCTCTGGTCTTCAACCCCAACAGAGACTTGCAAAAGAATAAAATTATTTACTTGAATATATAGGAAGTGTAGGTTAGCAGCTTCCCAGATGAGAAAATGACAGTTTGCTGACTGAATAGTCACCGAAAACTATCTATAATGTTAGAGCATCATCTTCAGCCTTCTTGCCCAAAGTATCTGACAGACATATTTGTGAGGCAGGAACTATTGAGGACTTGTTTACCCTGTCTTGGCAGAATTTGGCCATTGACTCTGCCTACATCCAAGCTTGACTACTTTTAGGCCTAATTCTGTCTATGGTAGAAAGCAGAACATTTTGCCCAGTGGCTGCTTTGCTATATATGAAGCCATATCCATAAGGAGGTTCTTTGATGCTCATTATCTTCTTTGAGGCAGGCTGAATGTTGCCCAGAGTTAGCCTGTCTTGTTAATGAATCTTTAAAATAATAAATACATCTTTAAATACACAATTCTATGTCTCTGAGGTTTTTGAAGATGCCATTTAACTATTTTGCCTTATCTTTCTATAGAATCATATCTATCTGTTACACCTAGGATGTATATTCTATTGATAAAAATAGACTAGTACTTGATATGGCCACTATTTGATCAACTAACAACAATTAACTTGTATAACTTACTTCTCCTACACAGCCTGCAATAGCACTTTCAAAGTATTGGAAATAAACCTTGTATTATAATTGAGTTGTATGGGTACAATACTTCACATTAGAATACATACATATATATATATATATATATATATATATATATATATATATATTTATTATGTGAAGAATAACCTTAAATTTAAATTCTACACCAATTTGTCAAAAATTAAACTCATTTTGCATCTCTATTCAAAATTCTATACCAGTGAATTAAAAATAAACTTCTGAGTAACAATTAAGGCATTAAGTTGAAGGGTAGTTTTACTAATCTACTTTTGATCCTACCAACCCTATATATTTCTATATTCTCCCTCTTTCTAGTCTTTTTATGAATAGCAAATATTCATACCTAACTTCTTTTACTATATGTTTCATCAACTATGCTACAAAGTAGAAAAGGTTTATTTTAGTAAGTCTATCTTTTTTTGAGTTTTATTCCTGAAGGAATGTATCCTGTACCACCCTTATCTTTAAACTACATTTTCTGAGAGGTCTATGTATATTATAAAGGAGGCCTTGAACTGTAACATATTTTCATGGCCAGTCAGAGTTTGTCAAATGTCTCTGTTTGAATTTGCTCAGGGGCACATACCCCAAGATAATTCTTTGAGCAATGGCCTCGTCTAGCTTAATGATCTCTAGGCCATGAGAAAGACTTTCAAATAGGACCATATAAAATCAATTTTAGAATTTTCCTAGGAAGACTCAGACATAAGTTTCTTAGGAAAAGACATAAAATGAATCAATGCAGAAAATCACAAATGTTGCAAAACACAGATACCAAAATTCAAAGTGAGAAATAGGAATGACATAAATTGTAACATCCATCTCAGCTTTGTCAGAACTATTTTTAACAGCTGTGCTAGCTTCATGACTCTAGCTGTTTCCAGTAGAAAAGGCTATGACAATCAGTGCCCCAAATCCAAGGGTACTCATGTTTGTAAAGGAAACACTACTAAATGTAAATGCTAATTAAATTACACATTGACCTCCACACATTAATAATTGGAAACTTCAATACACCACTGTCACCAACAGGTCAACAAGCCTAAAACTAAACAGAGAAACACTGGAGCTCATAGACATTACAAAACAAGTGGAACTAATAGATATCTACAGACCATTTCAACCAAACTCCAAAAAATATACATTCTTTTCAGCACCTAATGAAACATCTCCAGAATTGATCACACACCCAGAGATAAAGCAATCTTCAACTGATACAACAAAATAGAAATAATGCCCAGCATCCTATCAGACCACCATACATTAAAAGTGGACTTCAGCATCAGCAAAACAACAGAAAACATGCAAATCCATGGAAACCAAACATCTTTCTACTGAATGGCAGCAATAAAGAAAGAAATTAAAGAATTACAATAATTTACTGAAAATTAATATGCAACATAGCAAAACTTATGGGCCAAAATGAAAGAAGTACTAAGAGGAAAGTTATAGCACTAAGTGACTATATAAAGTTATCTCATACTAGCAACTTAATATCACTCATAAAAACTCTAGAACAAAATGAGGCAAGTTTCTCCATGAAGAGTAGACTGATTGCAACAAACACTCATTCTGGGTTAAGAAATCAATACAAATAGAAAAACAAAGAACAATACAGAGAATTAATGAAACAAAAAGTTAGTTCTTTGAGAAAATCAACAAAATGGAAAAACTCTTATCCCAACTAACTAAAAGAAGGAGAGAAAAGATACAAATTAACAAAATAAAAAATGAAAATAGGAGCATAACAACAGACACCTAGGAAATCCAAAGAATCCTTGGATCATACTTAAAAACCTGTACTTCACAAAATTGAAAAATCTAAAAGAATGCATAATTGTCTCAGTAGATACAAATTAACAATGTTAAATCAAGATCAGAGAAGCAATTTACATAGACATATACCTTCCCAATGTAATAGAAGCAGTCATTAAAGTATTCCAAGAAAAACTGTCCAGTACCAGAAGGTTTTACTGCAGAATTCTACCAGACATTTAAAGAAGTGCTAATTCCAATACTTGAATGATTACACAGAATAGAAATAGAAAAAAATTACCAAATTCATTTTATGAAGCTACAGTCACTCTGATACCCAAGTCAAATAATGACTCAAGAAAGAAAAAATATTACAAACCAATTCTCTCAGGAACATAGATGCAAAAATACTCAATAAAATACTTGCAAACCAAATCTAAGAACACATCAAGAAGATCATCCACCATTATCAAAGAAGTTTCATTCTATAGATGAAGAAATAGTTCAACATACGAAAATGTGTTAACTTAATGCACAATATATACAAACTGAAAGAATAAAAACACATGATAATTTCATTAGATGATAAGAAAGCCTTTGAAAAAATTCAGTACCCATTCATAATAAAAGTCTTGGAGCGATCAGGGATATGAGGGACATATCTAGGTATAAAAAAAAGTCAATATAATGCTGTAGCTTATAGAGTCAACATCAAATTAAATGGAGAGAAACTTAAAGCAATTCCACTGAAATCAATAGCAAGACAAGGCTGCCCTCTTACTCCATAACTATTCAATGTGGTATTTGAAGTTATAGTTCAAGCAATAAGACAACCGAAGGAGCTCAAGAAGATAAAAATTGGAGAGGAAGAAGTCAAAGTACCATCACCTGAAGATGATATGATAATGTACATAAGAGATCCCAGCTGAATAATACATTTAGCAACGTTGATAGATGAAATATTATCTCAAAAAATCTATAGCCTCCCTACACAAAATGGCAAATGAGAAAGAAACTGGGGAAGCAACATTCTTCACAGTAGCCATAAATAATTATAAAATATCTTGGTGTAACTCTAAACAAGCAGTTGAAAGAATTGTAAGACAAAAACTGCAAAGATTTGAAGAATGAATTTGAAAAGTATATCAGAAAATGAAAAGGTCTCCCATGCTCAAGGATTGATAGGATTATCTTAGTAATAATGGTCATCATACCAAAGCAATCTACAGATTCAGTGAAATTTCCACTAAAATATCAACGCAATTCTTCTCAGACCTTGAAAGACAATAATCTGCTTCATATGAAACAAAACAAAACAAAACAAAAACTAGGATATCTAAAACAACACTTTAGGATAAACGAATACCCAGAGGGATCACTATTTCTGCTTTCAACTTGTACAGCAGAGCTATAGTAACAAAACCACATCATACACACACACACACACACACACACACACACACTGAGCAATAGAATTTAATCAAAGACCCATATGTAAATCTATACACCAATAAATATGTGATGTTTGATAAATAAATCAGAAAGACACTATGCAAAGAAAGCATCTTTAATGAATGGTGCCAGTCTCACTGGATGTCATCTTGTAGAAGAATATAAATTGACTCATATATTGCACAAAGATCAAGTCCAAATGGACCAAATAACTGAATATAAAATAACACACACTGAAGCTGATAGAAGAAAAATTGGGAAATAGTCACTTTTTGAAGAAGAAGGGTTTATTTGTCTTATACTTCCACATCATAGTTTATCACTGAAGAATCAAAGACAGGAACTCAAAAAGGGCAGAACCAGGAGGCAGAAGCTGATGCTGAGGCCATGTAGGGATGCTGCTTACTGCCTTGCTCTCCATGTCTTACTCAGCCTGGTTCCTGATAGAACTTAAGATAACCAGCCCATGGGATGGCACTATTCATAATGGGCTAGGCCTTTCCCATCAATTACTAATTGAGAAAATACCCATCAAGGTTGCCTACAGCCTTATCTTATAGAATAATTTTCTCAATTGAGGATTCCTATTCTCTGATTACTGTAGCTTATATCAAGTTGACATATAACTATCCAGCATCCAGCACAACTGACTCTTTGTCAACTTGACACACAAAGGCATCATAGTTAAGTCACAACCTTTCCTGTCTTGTTCATTCTCACATTCACAAATCACTAAAGGCCTCACAACATGAAATATGTTATAAACTTAAAAAGTCCCACAGCCTTACAAATTCAAATACTTTAAAATTTTCTGTCTTTATGAAAGTCCAGTCCCCACTGCCACCACCAAAACCACATTTTAAACATTTATAAGCTCTTTGCAATCAATGCAAGGGTAGAGAAAAAGTTGTAGTTGTGGATAAGCTGAAAGTTTGAGTTCATGTGCAATCATATCATGTCTCAAAAGCACCATCATTCCATTGTTTGAAAGGGGTAGGCCAATTGGGAAGAAGCATTTAATTTGAGACAATTTACAAAAATGATGTATAATTTCTTTATACATAGAAGCTTGTTTGGGGTGTCATAGTTAAAGGTCAGACATATATGGTTGGCAATTGCTGATAATTTAGGCATTCTTCAAGAACACCATGCACAAACCAGTTATTTACTAAAACTATATGATACTTTATTAAAATCTGAGTACTTAAATACAAAGTCTGTAAAACTACAAAATCTCATTTTTTCTTTTTTAAATTTAAATTTTATTCATTTATTCAGATTACAACTCAATTGTTATCCCATCACTTGTATCTTCCCATTCCTCCATCCCTGCTTTCACCCTATTCCCCTCCCCTAGGTCTAAGACTGAGGGGGACCTCCTCCCCCACTATATGGTCATAGGCTATCAAGTCTCATCTTGGTAGCCTGCTTATTCTTTCTTTCAGTGCCATCAGGCTTCCCCACCAAGGGGAGGTGGTGGGAACTGACTCATTTTTTAAGTTTAATACTCTTTATTGTGATATTAAATATTGATTAGACTCTGATTTTCATGGGCCAGATGAGCTTTGTCTCCTTTGTTTCCCAAGGGCTCTGATCTATTCAATAGAGTAATTTATGATTCCTTTCTGCCTTCTTCTTTTACTTTTACATATAAATGTATATTATTATGCATAAATACAATAAACTACCTACAGCAAGAAAAAACATGAAACAATCAGGAATTATATAAGTATTACATTCATAGTGTTTTGGCTATTTTATTTGGCAACCTTGAAGAGAACATCTTTCCTATCTTGATGCATCTAAGTTAGTAGTCTTGAATTCATTTGCATAGGAGACAACTTTCTGCACAGAACACTGATAGCATAGGCCTGAAGAACACTAACCAGTAAAAGGAACTTCATGAACTTGAAAAGCTTCTGTAAGCAATGGACACCATCAATAGGACAAAATAGCAGCCTACAGAATAGGAAAACATTTTCACTAACTCCACATGTGACAAAGGGCTAAAATCGAAAAATATATAAAGATCTCAAGAAAATAGACTGTAGTGCCTGTGCTACTGTAGACCCGAGTGGTGGAGCGAGAGGCTATGGATTAATGAATGACAAGACAGTGGGTCATTCACATCGAGAGAATGCTGTTCATTTGAGGAAAAGCTAACCCTTATATACAGGTCCAAACAAGTGTAAAATTACACATAAGCACAGTGGAAAATAACCCCAGGTGGGAAGGGAAGGGCACAGGACCTGTAACCATCTTAGCAAAGGTACAAAACAAAGAACAGGAAGTTGAGGTCAGCTCACTGGAGCATAATATTTTTACCACAAAGGCATGCGACAACAGAACAGCTGAGCCAAGTTGCCAGGTTCCCACACTAGACATCAACAAACCAAATAATTCATTTAGAAGTGGAGTATAGTTAGAAACATAAATTTCTCAACAGAGGAATCTCAAATAGCATAGAAACACTTCAAATAATGTGCAAAAATCTTAGCCATCAGGAAAATGCAAATTAAATCTACTTTGTGATTCCGTCTTATATCTATCAGAATGACTAAGATAAAAAACACAAGTAACAGGTGTGGAGAGATGGGTCAGAGGTTAAGTGCACTGGCTGCTCTTTCAGAGGTCTTGTGTTCAAATCCCAGAAGCCACATGGTGGCTCATAATCATCTATAATGTGATCTATCACCCTCTTCTAGTGTACAGGGTTACATGCAGGCAGAGCACTGTATATACAATAAATAAATAAATAAATCTTTAAAAAAACAAATAACAACTCAGTCTGACATGAATGTAGATAAAGAGGAACACTCCTCCATTGCTGATAGAAATGCACACTTGTACATCCACTATATAAATCAATATAGTGCTTCCTCAGAAAAGTGGGACTGGATCTACCTTAAGGCCCATCTATATCACTTTTGGGCATATAGGCAACCATTGCTCCTTCCTAACACAAGAACACTAGTTTAATTATGGTCATTGCAGCTTTGTTGATTATTGACAGAAACTGGAAACTACCTAGATTTCCCTCTACTGAATAATGAATAAAGAAAATTAGGTAAATTTACACAATAGAGTATTACAAAGCAGTTAAAAAACAATAATATCAAAAAATTTCAGGAAAATTGATAGAACTAGAAAACAATCATCCTCATTGAGGTAGCCCATACTGAGAAAGACAGAGCCAGGGTGGTAGAAGAACCACACCACAAGAACATGGCACACAGAATCACAAAGGCAGAGCTCCTGGTGCCTCACAGAAACTAAAACTACAAACATGATCTTTGTGTGAGTCTGAACTAGCTTCTCTGCATCTATATTATGTTTGTCTGGCTTGGTGTTCTTGTGGCACTCCCAACACTGGTAGTTGAGTTGGTGTCTCTGAGACTTTTGATTGTTTTTAAAGCTTTTACCTCCTATTTGGTTGTCTTGTCCAGCCTTGATATGAGGCTTTTGTCTCGTCTTATTGTAACTCGAAAGGCCATGTTCAGTTGCTATTTCTTGCAGGCCTGCCCTTTTTTGAAGGGAACGCAGAAAGCATGGATCTTGAGTAGAAGGGAGGTTGGGTGAGGGACTAAGAGGACCACAGGGAGAGAAAACTGCAGTTGCGGTGTAATACATGAGAGAAGAATAAAATAAAAATTTCAGGTTGAGCAAGGCATGGAAAAGCAAAGAAATAAGCACCTTTTCTCCATGGTTCCTCCCTCTGTTCATGCTGGAGCTCCTGTATTGGCTTCCTTTAATGAGGGATGGTGGGTGGGACATGTACATCAAATAAAGTCTTTCTTCTCCAACTTCTTTTGGACCATGGTGTTTATCACAGTGTTAGAATCAAAACTAGAACATTGCCTTAATATGGATTTTGACGTTTCTTAAATCTAATTTTTAAAAATTCAAATAAAATGTATCATAGAATATCTTATGTAAAATAAGGCTCATTGAATTACAATGCACAATTTGATGTTTATAGTATCATGAAACTAAAAACAAAATGACAGTAAAGCTTACGTCTAAAAAATCATACTAATTCTTATTCCCACAATTTGAAATCTATCCATTCCTCAGCTGTTTGTTTCTTGTTTTAAGTCTTCACTCCATTGTTTTGACCCTAGCCTGCTATAGACCTCTGTTCTTTATTTCCAGTACAATATGTCAAAATTATTTTGTTAGCATCTTCCTGGATCCATTTCTTTCACTGTCTAGTGAAAATGATCGCACTTCTCAAATACACTTTTGTGAATTATTTTAATTTGTTTCTAAATTTTCCAATAATTAGATCTAAAATACTTTTGGCTCTACTTCTGGGGAAACAAGGTATGTTGTTTTTGGATTGGATCCATTACAAATTTATGATCTTCTTATCCAGTGGACAACACATCTCAAAAAATATTTTACTCACTATATTCCCTGTCCTATCTTTCATATTTGATGTAAATTTTACCATAGTCATTAAGTTCTTTGTTCTTTAAGGCCGCTTTTCAGGAGAGTGTTCAATCTCCTGCTTTGGTGATATCCTTCAACATGTCTTCTCTCTAGTTTCAAGTATGTTTTTGTTTTTACTCAGCCTTGCCATGTTTAATTTTGTCTCCAAGGAAAATGTATCCCCATATCATATCTCAAATACCCTGAAATTATCTCATGAGTTCATGAACCAATAGACTCCCATTTCCAACAAGATATTTTTCCTATCATGTGTTTGATTTTTATTTCTGCTTCCTCTTCTTCTCTAACATTTCTCTCTGTCACAGTTTGCTTTCTTTTGCTTTTATTAAGCACTGTGATCAAAATCAATGTGGTAGGTTTATTTCATCTTACAGCTGTCAGTCCATCATCCAGGAAAGTCATGTTAGGAACACTAATTAGGGCATTGAAACAGAGCTAAGACCTAAAGAAGACATGGAAGAATGTTGCTTATCGGCTAGCTGTTCATGGCTTGTTCATCCTGCTTTCTCATAGTAGTAAGTTCCATCTGCCCAAAGTTGGCACTGCCACTGTGGGCTGTGCCTTCTTTTTTTATTTTTTTAATTATTTTTTATTTTTATTTATTTTTTATTTTTTGGGCTGTGCCTTCTTATACTAACCATTAATCTAGAAAATGTGAACAGATTTGCCTGCATGCCAATATGATGGAAGTATTCTCTCAATTAAGTTTATCTCTTTCCAGATGACCCAAGTTTGAGTCAACTTGACACAAAAAAATTCTATTTGTGTTTTTTCGCCAGTCTGTGTATATGTTTACATGCAATTATAAAAGTTTTCACAACTCTTATTAATTTTAACTGATTTCACTAGCTGGTAGTCAATTTGTTTTCTGCACTACACAAATTCTTTGAAAACATGGGCTATACTTGTGACTCTACTACTTTACTTTATTCAACCTTTGTTATTTTCTCTTCCCTGATAATCCTTCAAAAATGTTCTTGACTGACTATATTTATTTAGTAAATTTATATATTGGGGTGGATTAGTAAGGTTTTCTGTAGATGTGATAAAATACCACTTTGGTGAGGAAACAATCTCTTTCAGTTTACAGTTCCACATTATAGTATACCACTGAGGGAAGTCTGGAAAGAAGATCAAACAAGACAGGAACATGGAGGTAGGTGTTTCTGTAAAGACCATAGAGCAGTGGTTCTCAACCTATAGGTCACCCTTGGGGGTCAAATGAACTTACACAGGGTCAGTTATCAGATAATAATATTGCGATTCATAACAGTAACAAAATAGAGTTATGGAGTAGTGACAAAAATAATTTAATGGCTGGGGTTCCCCACAACACGAAAAACTGTGTTAAAGTGTCACAGCATTTGTAAGGTTGAGGACCACTACCATAGAGAAATTCTATTTACTGGCTTGCTCCCCATGGGTCTGCTCAGCGCACTTGCTTATAGTATCCAGCACCATCCAAAGGTGTCCAGGAGGGCCGGCATCTCTGAAAGTGAGTGGAACACACTCCCACATCAAATAATTATAAAAAATGCACCAAGGGCTTGCCTACAAGCCAGTCTTTTGTCATTTACTTGACTGAGGTCTCCTCTTCCAAAATAACTTTATCTTGATTCAAGTTGACATAAAACTATCCAGCACATAAGGATAATCTTAAGTAAGCCAGAATTTGCTCCTGTTTAATTTCCATACTAGTGTGTGTTGTTGGGAGGGGGTGGCAAGAAGAAAAACATATTGTTTTAATTGTGTGACACAAATAAAGACACAAAGATATAAATAAGTTGTGACACAATAAAGATTATAAACTGACTATGATTACTTATTTCAAATGAAAAAAAGACAATTTAAGACTGAGAGAAAATAGATACAATATAAAATCTTCAAGAAAATACTCTGAAAGTAGGAACAGTAAGAGGAAATTCATTAAAATACAGATGAAAGAGACAGAAAAAAATATGTTAGACTGGGTTTCATCAACTGGCCTTGTTAGTTTGATAAGTTTGGATTGTTCTAAAGATGACAAGAAGCTATTGGAGGGTTAAGGGCTGGAAGATTTATGATCTGACTTGCTTGTGTAAAAAATTCTCAATAGCTGCTGATGGATAATTGACCATATGGGAACAAGGATAGAAGCAAGGAGACCAATTAGCAGGCTGTTGCTGGTATCATGGACAAGAGGTGAAGGATATCAAGATCTCCTCCCTATACTGCCTTACTCATGCAGTTTGTTCCACCTGATGAACTCAAGTTCTCAATGTAAAAGTCAACTCAGACATGACTTCACTGAGGAAGCCTCCCACAATCCACAACTACTGTCCACTGGACAGTATTAATTGCTCCCTTCTGGAGTGGGAGTTACCAGTAGTTTTTAAAGCTTCTTGAAATAACACTTAGTGCACACAATCTGGAACTTGCTATAGGATTAATTGTCCAATAAGCAATCTCCGGTGGTTCTTAATAATAATGCTTTTAGAAACAATCATTACAGATACAAGAATTTAATATAAGAGAATAATGACATAGAATGACACACTAATCCAATATGACCTAAGTCTTGATTTTTCAAAATTTGGTGAACTAATGAGAGTTCATTTTTAAAAAACTAGGGTTACTTAAAGAATTATGAATAAAGGGATACTCACAGAGTAATAAGTGTTGAATCAAACACAGATGCATCACTGGAAAGCCCACTGCAGACAGATGACTGAAAAATATAACTCTGAGATTCTGAAGTCTTGAGCTTAACAAAGGGAAATTTAAACATATGATGCACATGGACAGAATACCATGGGAAAAAAAAAGAACGCTGACATTAGATGATGTTTTTATAATTTAAGAATTTCCAAAGATAATAAAAAGGTGATAGGGGCAGACACAAAGAGAGAGGTATGAATTACACCTTCATCTTTACTGCCCCAGGAAGAAACTTGCCTTACTAACAACTTAATGTTAGACTTCTAGCCTCAAGAACTAAGACAATGCAATTCTGCTATTCCAAGCTATTTATTTGTGTTGTGATACTTGACGACATCAACGCTCTCAAACTAATAAAAAACTTTATTATATGTAACACTTAAAGAAAGGTACGTAACCTCTCTATGCTTCAGTATCTTCGTATGTAAAATGTGAATAATTAGGGTGTTTGACAAAAATTAGTAGTAGTAGTGGTAGTAGCCATAAACAATTTATAATCATGCCTTGTATATATACATCATTTGAAAAGTTACAGTCTTTGCCACACACTTATGTGTTCCTAGAGGGCAGGCATTATTTTTCATTATCTCTATATGTTTAGCATTAAGTGTGGAGTAGAAACTTAATATTTTTCACATAGATAGTTTCAGGACTCTCAAGTTTCATTCTCACAAACTGCTTCTCTAGTTTCATGGTCTAGAAATCCTGGAATCTTATTTCTAATGCCTTTCCATAAAACATATTGTCAGTGCTGTTAAGACTCTGGTGAAAAAGTTGGTAACTCATCTAAAGTTAAGCTATTGCTTAGTCTTTCCAAGTCTCAGTTTGTTCATCTATTAGATGAGATCTTTGAGCCAGATGATCTCTAAGGTCCTGTCTAATTTCAAAATTCTGCAAGCCCAGGTCTCTGACTATAATTTAGGAAGCTAGGGCACTTGAAGAATGAGTTATATTTGATCATTAAAGATATAACAAAATATCTCACAAATCAACTGAAGGCACTCTAAGGGAATGAAGACTGTATTTGGCAGGGTTCACAGTGTGCTTTTGCTAAGTCATTAAAATGAATAAGACCTTATGTGCACATCTAAGTAATTTAATGGTTCCACTTTTTCACAACCCAGTCAAAGAATCATAGGTCTTCCCCCTGTCATGAGCTTCCCAGAATTGTTCCTATTTTTCATATCTCAAGTAATTATTAATAACCATTCCAATCTTCATAACTTCTATACCTAATCAAACATTTCTTCTGTTCAAACTTATGCATGTTGGTTCAATTTTTACGATGTGCTCACATCAAAGCAACTGCAAATGCACTTCAATTAAAATCAGGATATAGTTGTAGCCATTAACACTAATCTGGACTAAAGAAGAAAACATTACTACTGAAATATCAACCTAGAGTTTGCACCAAGACTTTTTGTTTTGTTTTGGTTTTTTTGAGACAGGCTTTCTCTGTGTAGCCTTGGCCGTCTTAGACTCCCTTTGTAGACCAGGCTAGCATTGAACTCACAGTAATCTGCCTGCCTCTGCCTCCTGAGTGCTGGAATTAAAGGCTTTCTAGATAAGTAATTTAGACTATAGTTTTCTGCTTACTTGTTGGCAGATTCTTGATTAAGCAATCTGAAAGAGGGAGTGATGTTGTTACGGCTTGGGTGGAACTCCCAATGATTAAGGGTTTGAAATATGTGGTGCAGGTGGTTCTGATAGTACCTTTAAGAAAGGGGTCTTAGAGAAACTTAACTAGATCACTGAGAAAACTATCCTTATAATGTATTAAAGTAGTTATTGTGAGACTTCATTTCTTATGACAGTTGGATATTATACAAAAAAAGAGAATGATCTTTTTATGTTAAAAGTGTTAAAGCTTCCTGCTTAAACACATGATTACATCCTCTTGCATTCATTCTTACCAGGAGGCTTTTTGCCTTAAGACCTCCACTACAGGCTAAATATATCAATAATAATATTTCAATATTTTTGTCTTTTGGAAATTAAAATATAGAGACATCATTTTCCCTGTTTCATTTCCTCCATCCATGTCCTCCCATCTATCCCCCTGACCCATTCTGCATTCTGTCTCAAATTCATTGTTCATGGTTACTATTTCTTTAATAGTTATTTAATTAAGATTTAATAATTTAACCTTAAAATATAGATGAATGTTTTCAGGGCTTGCCATTTAGGTGGTTCTTTACTGAGAAAGACTACTTCTTGTGCTTTCATCATCCTTTATTTGCCTGGTAATTCTTTGTCTAGTATTGTTACCCATTAAGTTTTCCCTCACCCATTTTAGCATGTCTATTGGTACCATCATCTTTAAATCTTTCTTAGAAAGCCATTATAAATTTTATTAAATATATTTATTCATTTTAAAGAAGAAGAATATGCTTATGCACATTTGAAAGTTAAGTAGAAAGGAGTCAGTTCTGTCATTTCATAGGATTGAATTGCCAGGGATTAAATTCAGGTTATCAGTCTTGACAACAAATAGCATCTTGCTAACCTATACAATCATGCTTTGCCTTACTAATCAAACTAATTCAGAAAGCTGAAAAGTCATTAAGTAACTATTATTTCTATTAATAATCTCATTCAAATACTTTGATTAACATGGTTCACTTTAATTTTCAATTTTCTGGTCTGGTGATCCTTTTGGAAGATGAATAAGATTTATTTCCTCCCTACTTCTACTTTTAGTGTTGGGTTCCAAAAATACAGTTGTTTAGGCTAAATCCAACTAAAGGGGTCAGTTTTACTATGATAACACATTGTTTCAAATCACTGTGGCTTACCATTACAAATATGTATTTTTTGATCAAATTATGTGGCTTTTAGAGCTCAGTTCAGGCTCTGCTCCAGTATGAAGCTCTCTCTGCCTTACATTGCTGTGTATTTCTAATTCCTAAATCTCAGTGAAAAGAGCAGCCTCTATTTGATATGTGTTTTCCTATGACATGAAACTAAAGACACACATGATTAAATCCTCTTCTGAGACATGGCATAAATCATGTTTACATATTCACTCCCCAAATCAACTCCTATGTCCAATGCTGAGAATTGAGTCAGGATGTACACTTCATCTACAATAAGGCTTCACATGGTGGCTGTAAGTGAAGACAGAACTCTGTAACAGAGGAGGAAAAGCAGGGTGTGAACAATTTTATTATCTAACAGTTGGTTCAATTATCAGCTCTGATTTCAACTGTAAAGTGTTCCTTTTTAAAGAAATCATACATTTCTACTGATGACATTTCAAGTGGTATTGATTCTAATAATATAATAAAGTTTTAAAGTTGAAATGCAAAGTTTTATGATCAATGGTTACTAACTATTTTTAAATATAGATGGTGCCTTGATTTTGGCACATTGCCGTCTCTCTCTCTCTCTCTCTCTCTCTCTCTCTCTCTCTCTCTCTCTCACACACACACACACCATAATCTCCATTAAGTTACTCACTGAATACTCTGTGTGGGAGGCATTGAATATTGCTATGGGTACAATGCCTTCTCACAATGCATGAATCTCAAGAAATATTTATTGTGTAAATAATTTAAGGCTAAAGGTCACTTGGATTAACAGAATAAATATTAAAGTATGTTGTAGTAATATACTTTGGATATATTTTTAAAGATTCCTGAAAGATGAATGGCTATCCTTGCTATTTACTGAAATTTTTTCCTGATGTGCATGGGAGTTAGGACAAGAGATGAAAAGATTTAGAGGACAAGATTGTTCATAGCTATCTTTCTTGCATTTTCCTTCTGGAAATTAGTGTAAAATATGTTCTTTGGGATACATTCAGTGGCTATGCTTTGTTGATGTTTGTGTACAGAGCACACTGCAAGATACTTGGTATACACCAGGTACCCAACAAATGCATCCTATAACTTGAAGTTTTCTTATATTATTAGGGTAAAAGTTATCAATTTCTTTTTCTACTACATTTGACTGTATCACTTCCCATCTTCTAGTTACTAACAAAGCCATTCCATGGACAAGAGTGTACTGTTTGGAGATAAAGTTTTGCAATTTGATACTCTCTGTACTTGGTGCAAACTCTTTTTCCATCAAATATCCTGTGAAGAAGACAATATGGGGGTAAGAAGGAAAATAGAGTTAATCTTACCTAAGAGATATTCTAGACCATAGTTCTGATGAACAGACTCTGCTTCAACAAAGACAGGCACTCTTCTTCCCATAAAATCCATGCCTTATCTCTCTGGCATATACAGAATAATGATAGATGGGATGTTCAGTTAGATAATCATAATATATCTGAAATTGCAACAAACTCATAGTTTATACCCCTCCAGAAAGTCTCCTGGTTTTCCACATAACATCAAAATGTTGGATGTGTTCTAAACTTTATATCCTCCTAACTCCATTATTATGTCAAATAGACCTTTGTTGTATTAGAAACAGGAATTTTGCAATCCAATTTAAAATTTAATATTAGTTTAGTTTGTTGATTATCAGTCTGTAACTAGTTGTGTCTAAGGAAAAAAACAATTAAATAAATGAGATAATTTTACTAAGCAATATATAACCTCTTTAATCACATTTAGTGAATCTTCAGAAAAAAACTTGGTCTCTGTTTTTTCCTCTCATTTACAATGTCTAGGAGATATTTTAATTTCTACATGGAGAACTTCAATTGTTTTCAGTAATTATATTTATTTTGTATGTATTGTCTTTATTTGTATGTATTTGCTTTGCTATAGCTGCTATTAAAGAAGCATATAAGCTGTAGTAGCATACATGTAATGTTAGCAGTTGTGACATGGAGGAAGGAGAAACAAAAGTTCAAGCCCAGCCTCTGCCATGTCATGAGTATGAGATCAGTCTGGAGTATATGAGACCTTGTCCTTACAGGGAGTTATTTTCTCACAATTCTTTGGTTATAAATCCAAGATAAATGAATTAGATGATTTGATTTTCTCTGAGAGCTTTCTCATTGTTTTACCAATGCTCACTTTTTCTTCTCTCTACAAATGGTTCTCTTTGCTTGTGTGTAGTCTTCTTTTTCTTAACACATCAATTTCTTGAATTATAGTTCCATCCTATTGATGTCATTTTGTTAATTATTTGATCTCCAAGTACTAATACTTAAGGATTAGGGCTTCAGTACATGAAATGTTGGACATTAACAGTGAACCAATAAAACTATTATATGATTGAACATAGGTATTGCTCAATCATATTATATTTTTTCTCTCAACTTTCTGTTGAAGTAAGTAGGGCTTATCACATGATTTCATATTATGTGTCAAAGTCATTTATTTATATGTAGCATGAGGAAAAATATGGATACAAGTTAGCATGTTTTTCAGAACAATGAAAATATAATAAAATGCATCCTTCTTTTGTGTACTAGCCAATGAATACTCACAACTTTATCAACTGATACCCAAATTGATAAAATGGATATTTTCTATCATCACAAAAATTATACCCTGCCTATTTGTCTTTTAAAACCTTTGCCTGAAGGCAACACCTATTCTAATTTCTTCTATCATAGATTTGCTGTATCCATTCTTTAAATTCAAATAAATGTTTGAATATGGTATAATTGCTGTCTGTATAAATGGTTGACTTTCTGTGCCTGTGTGTTGGTTTCTTCTTCATATACCAGAATATGGCCCAACCATGTTCAGCTTATTTTGTGCAGTACAATATCTACAATATTCATTCCTGCTACATTATGCTGCTCATTTCTTTTTATTGATAGAAGTAATATACAATATGAATATACAAATATTTTCAGCCATTTTCAGAATATTTGAGTTACTCTTAGTTTGGCTACGTTATTAAAAGATCTACTATGAACATTCTATTTCATTAAAATTTTTATTAAAAGATTTAGAATCACAGCAAAGGTGAGCAAGAAGTCCAGAAATTTCCCTTATATGCTGTGTCTGTACATATGAATAACCACCCACATTATAAGAATCCAATTTTTGCAGTTAATAAACCCACAATGAAGTATCATACTTTAAGTTCATAGCTAATTTGACAATTAATTCTTGGTTTTATACATTTTGCATCTTTGCACAAATGTATAGTTATGACTGCCTTCCTGACCACTAGACTCCAATACAGAAAAAATTCACAGCCCTTCTCTCTATGTTGGTATTACACTCCTGAATTCCCAGTACTTGGGAAGCAGGTTAGGAGAATCACCTCAAATTCAAGATCAGCATATATAAAGGGAGTTCTTAACCAATCTGAGCTTCATAGCTACCAAAATTTCAGTGTATCATCTTCTACTCCCTACAACAAATAATAGGTTTCCTGTCACAGAACATCCTAGCATTCGTTACCATTGTTAATTTCACTATAGATCTTGTTCTAAGAATCCTTTCCTTTTAAGGAAAACAATGGTAAAAACAAAATTAATTTTATTAACTTTTCTCAGATAATCTATTAAAGTTATCATGAGTAGGATTTTCTCAATCTCACTATAATCACACATTGGAAGCTAAATTCTTTGTTCATATATTGTGCATTAGCATTCTTTTCATCTTTGTCAGTCTTAACTTTCTTATTTTTAGAGTATAAATTAAAGTACAATGCAGCAGTTTCACTTAATCCTGGAATGATACAGTCCAAAATACCTTAGTATATAATAGAAATTACATGTAGTACATAGGTCATTTCAATGAGACCTCTTTCATAATCTCTTATATATGAATGCTTGGTTCCTCAGTTTTTGGTACTTTTGGGAGAGATTTAGGAGCTGTGGCCTTACTGAAGGATGTATGTTACTGGAGATGGTCTTTTAAAAAATATTTTCACTTTCTATATAATCACTTTACAGCCTAATTCCAGCTCCCTCCCTCCTTTCCTCTCAGTCCCACCCTCAAACCACTTTCCCTACCTTTCCCTCTCTCCTCAGAGAAGAAGGGGTACCCAAGGGATATCAGCCCACCCTGGAACATCAAGTTTTAGTAGGACTAAGTGCATCCTCTTCCACTGGGGCCCAGCTAGGGGAAATGGGTCCAAAGGCAGGCAACAGTTTAAGAGACAGCTCTCTTGGACATGGGCTTTGAAGCAGGAAGATCATGAGTTTTCAGCTTGTTTGTGCTGAACAGTTCCACATTATACTGTGTGACATAGTGAGATATTATCTCAAAATATAAAAAAATAAGTGGAGAGAGGCAAGGAATAAATGAAGGTTTAATAATGATTTAGCATATCTAATTAGTATCATTTATTCTTGTGTTTTGCCAAACTTATTAAGCAAAGTAGGGATTATGTGAATCCAAGCACTGTGATACCATAAACATTCATCTGATAGTAAATATGGGTTCAAAATGACTGATAAGTGATTAGTTTATAAAGCATGGATACCTTGGCCAATGATCCATATCACCCATTAAAATAAAAAATGATAGCTAGGATTTCACCATTTTACTCCAAATGATACACAATTTGAAATAAGATCATTTATTTGTAGAATTTTTCATTTTATATTTTCAGATTTCAACTAAGCATGGGTTGATAAAACCCTGGAATACAGTACTACAGATAATAGGGTATTTCTGCAGTTTTAAGATAATTTCATTATAAATGTTTTTCATGATAAAAGATTAACATATAATTTTATTCCAAACTGATAGAGTAGAAAACATTAGGGGAAAATATGTATGTATAAAGAAAAAGCAACAATTCATGATTCCCATTTTTCTGAGACATTTCTATTTCCCATAAAGGAAGGAGACTCTATGGAATAATTTGTGTTGGAGTATATAGCATGTGTATTAATAGTCTATATTTTACTTGGTAACAAACTAGGAGAAAAACAACTGAGTCACAGTAATTTTGGCTTATTAAATGTGATTTTAGAAATTCTTCTTGAGTGGGTCAGAGGATAGAGGGGACAGCAGTGAGGATGAAGAATGAAGTAGAAAAATGTGTGTGTGTGTGTATATATATATATATATATCACACCAATGGTATCCTGAATTAAAACTTAATATTAAAAAAGAAACCCTTCTTAATTCTATTGAACCACAATGTAGAAGATGGTATCAGAGGCAAGAGTAAATATCCAAGAAGTAGAGAAGGCTTCCTACACAAAAGCACCCCCATAGAAGCCCCACGCAATGCACTGCAATGTAAAATTTTGTTATGAATCCATCAATATTTAGTAATAGATAAGGAAGGTTTCATAATTATAGTGAAATATCAGTTACTTCGTTGGTAAATCAAGGTGACTAGCTGTAGATGTATCCTTTTAAGCTATCTTCTCAATTCCTTTTTTGTTCCAGAATTTAAACAGCCTGTCTACACCACATAAAGCAAATGGCAGCTCATATAGCTGAATTGGTCTATCTCATTCAAAATTTATAACTTGCACTTTCTATTTAATATTCTACGTGAGGTTTGGCAATTCTCATTGCAACTGCCAAATTCAATCTCTTACCAATAAGCAAGCAGTTGCAATCAGTTTTTGAACACTTGTGATATAACGGGGAGTGATCTTTCCCTATTTTTAAAACCACACTTCAGATAATCTTGTTCCTGGCAGGGGGACAGTTTATTGTCAAATATAGAGTGAGTAGTGGGTGTTTATGATGTTGAACATGTTTCTGTCATGACTTTCCCCCTGCTGTCTTTCTGACAGTCTGGGTTGTTAGTCCTGCCTTTTGTGTGCTGAAAATAAACCCTGCAATGCAAGAAGTCTGGTCAGCATTGGTAGCACACTGAGGAGAGGGGATTACTTTAGCTATAGTGCCAGATTTCTTATAGTAAAAGAAACATTTGATAAAATTTGCAGACTGGACCAAAGTTATAAAATACTGTTTTCTGCCTGTAGAAATGACAATTTCACAGAAAATTTAGCCTATGTTTTGCTAAAAATTCTATCCATTTATAAAATTTATTGTTTCAGATTACATTTCACACATTACATAACTTTATCGACCTACTTATCTTAAATCAAAGTGTATGACATATTTTATTTTACTTCATAATTAACAAAGAAGCATCCATATTAATGTTCTATAGGTATAATGATAAAGCTATAACTGAAAGGTAAACTGAATAAAGAGTTAACTTCCATAAACAAATATAGTTCCTTACATATTCTAAGACTCAAATATTCTTTTGAGTCACGTAAAGTATCTTATGCAGACTACATTTTATAGGATTCATACAGACGGTGAAGATTAACAACTAATCCCTTTCAAAATTACTAAGAGATCTACTGGTATTGCTTGTCTTATCTGAGATGTATGTAGATACTGTGGACTGGATTTATGTGTAATTTTAGGCTTCTAAACAGTTTCTATTTCCTGATCTTCTTTTCTCCCCTACACTTTCTATAGAAAACAAACACAATCTTTTTGTCTCTGTACACACTGTCTCGGTCTCGGTTTCAGTCTCTGCCTTTCTCTCAGTCTCCCAGTGTCTTCCTCTTCTATATTAATGACAGGAACAAAAATTATAACCTTTATAAGTTGCAATAAACTCATTGCTACAATTTCCTAGTTATTACAGACATTTTAGTTGTTTTAGGTTTTAGGGTTTCAATTTACATTTTTTGTAATCCAACTTTTTGTATTGTTGCTCCTACAAAAGTAATCTGTTAATAAAATCATATAAGTATTATTTTATGCAACTGGTTATACCTACACAATTTGAAATTCAAAATTAAGCTGACTACACAATTTCACAAATATAGTCTCTTTTTAAGTTATATTGTAGCCACCTCACAGCTATAATTCTTTATTGCACCATATGTTTATGGTAGGAGAATAATAAAAGAATGCTTGCTAGTGAACTTATCAGCAGGATTATGCTTCCTTGATTTATTTTTATCCTTTTCCAGTCTTTGAATGTGTCATTATCTTATTTTGCTTTTATTTTCTTAACTAAGAAAGGGGAAAGAAAAAAATGAAGCAATTGTTGAAGAAAAAGAAATGTTTAAATGAGTGTTTGAAGTTCAGTATCTGGGTGTAAAAATGGAAATGGACACACACAGACACATTATATGTATGCTGGCTTACTGCAGCTATCAATATACTTTCAAGAAGGCTTAAATAACATACTTAAGGTCACATTTAAATTTTTGATCAGGAAGAAAGACCTATTTTACAGGGAAATAGTAGTAAATTCAGCAGAAGCAAGTAGTGTTTGCAAGAAAGGCTGACCTAAATGTCAATGGATATGTAGTGTATTCTGAGATCTAAGTCATATTTTCTAGTTCTCTTTGACAACAATACTCACTGAGATGGAAAGAGCATGACCAGTGATTGAAATACAGTGCTCTTCCTTACAAGCGCATGTGGCTTTGGACAAGCTATTTAATCCATAGAATCTCATATTTGACCTCTAAAATGGTAATAAAATTTTTATACACAAAGATCTATCTAACATGGGGTTTGTTTTTCTGTCTTTAGTTTATAAAATTGTCTATACTATGATTTTAGTTGAATCTAAAACTCAAGACCTGTTAGAATCCGAACCAGTATGAAATAGAACTTTTGTTCTTATTTCTCCAACCCTTTACTCAGTATTTTCTGATTTAATAAATAACAAAAAAATTGCCATCAGTAATACACACACACACACACACACACACACACACACACACACACACACTGCTATTGCTGAGATTACAGTAGAATTAAATGTTAGGACAAAGTCCTACTTCCTCGATAGATAACATATTCACGTTTAAGAACTCAGAAGTTTGAGGAAAGAAAGACTAAGCAAATGAGAATGCTGTGGCCCATTAAAAAATTCAGCCTGTGACTATTGATATGGGAAAAATGTATGCAAAAAATTTAAACTTTTATATAAATAAGCATCAGAGAGGGTTAAAGAAGAACTAGCACTTGATAATGATTCTACCATAAAAGAGAACTCTGACACCAGAAGAAAAAAGCCACATAAATGGAATATATCTTTAATAGTAGCACTCTACATTCAGAGGCGGGTGGATCTCTGTGAGTTCAAGGTTCTCCTGGTATATATAGTTAGTTCTGCGACTGTAAGAACTGTATATTGAGTCTCTTTCTCTTGAAATGGTTAAAACTGGAATAAAGAGAAGAAAAGCCTTCTAAGATGTATTCCACTCTCTGAAGGCAGAGTTTCTCCCATGTTCCCCCCATACAATTCGGCTTATGTCCTTCACTCCACTCTCATGTTTGCAGTCTACTTTGATTATTATAGTTACATATAGACATATATAAGCATATATTACTTACTCTTTTGTAATAGATAAGCAATTATGTGACTCAGCTTTTGTAGAGGCAAACTCTCCATCTATCTACACTCACTAGCTACCTGTAGCTATAATGTATTGGGGTTGGATCCTAAAATTTCCCCCTACCATGTAAGTATATGTATTGCTATTGGCATTTTTTAAGTATTGTTCATGAATTTTCTATGAGAGAATTATGTAATTTCTATGAGAGACTGTTTTTGTCATTCTTAGCACTTAGGGAAATGCAAAGTTGATATTTCATCTTAACTAGTAGGATAGGAACAATAAAACAACTGCCCACAAAAATCAGTAAATCAAACATAGCATGGCAGCTCATGTCTGAAAGCTCACACCTGTATTCTCAGCATTTGGAAGGGCAAGGTAGGACTAAAACAAGTTTGAGTTCAACCTTCATTCCATGAAGTTTACTTTTAAAAACCTGGAGTCATAGAACATACAAAACAGTAACAAATAAAAACAGTGGCAGAACCAGAAGCTAGCCATGTTGAAGCAAACATTAATAATTCTAGTCCATGAGAAGTAGAAGCAGGAAAATCAGGAGTTCAAAGGCAGCCTATGCTACATATTGAGTTTAAGAGTTTAAGGCCATCCTATACTACATGAGACCTTGACTCAAAAACAAAATAAAAAAGGAAACCCCAAAGAAATAGTAATGAGAAATTGGCGCATATATATAAAGTATTTCAGCAACATATGTCAATATACTAATTTTTTACTATATATTTGAAGCTTAAGGTTTTACTGTTACAAATAAGAATCTCTTTTAAAACTATGAAACCTACATAATGATAATGTTGATGATAATGTTCACTGAGACATTAAAATTATATAGGATAAGCTGTTAATTGTTACTTTTTACAAAATGAAGACTTTAATAAACAAAGTTTTTAGGCTGCATGGGTAGAAAATTTATTCTTACTGCATAACAGCAGTAAAAGATATATAACTCACCATCACAGATTATATAAAGACATAGTTGGTGAATAAATAAGATTGAACATTTTTGTCTTCAAGTACTGTATCAGACACCAAGCTTTATTTCTTTTATTTTTTATTTTTGGCAATTTTTTCTTATATTATACTTTACATATATATTTATATTATTACACACAAATAAATAAAGTGCAAGAAGAATCACAAAACAATAAGGAAATATATAAATGTTGTGTTCATGGTGTTTTGGTTATTTGTATTTGGCAACATTGAAGAAAACATTTTTCCTATCTTGGTGAGTCTAAAATTCTGAATGTAAACCAATATCTATCATATCTCATCTCAATCAACTTAAAGCATCTAGCTAGACCTAAAAATCTTAACCCCTAACAAGTAAGCTTAATTGTAAAACTAATCTGGTCTTCAACCCTATCAGAGACTTGAGAAGGAATAAAACTTAATTACCTGAGTAAACCAGAAGTGCAAATTATCAGCTTCCAAAATGATCTTTCTTTATAAAATCATTCTAATGGAGGACTGCATATCATAAATGATAATTATAAAGCAAATCCCATTGTAGAATTTTTAATTATGTGTTCTTTTTTATTTATATTATTTTTTTTATTAATTTATTCTTGTTACATCTCTATGGTTATCCCATCCCTTGTATCCTCCCATTCTCCCCTCTCTCCCATTTTCCCCTTATTCCCCTCCCCTATGACTGTTCCTGAGAGGGATTACCTCCCCCTGTATATGCTCATAGGGTATCAAGTCTCTTCTCAGTGACCTGCTGTCCTTCCTCTGAGTGCCACTAGGTCTCCCCCTCCAGGGGACATGGTCAAATGTGAGGCATCAGAGTACGTGAGAAAGTCATATCCCATTCTCCACTCAAGTGTGGAGACTGTCCTGTCCATGGGCTAGATCTGGGTAGGGGTTTAAATTTTACCGCCTGTCTTGTCCTTGGCTAGTGCCTTAGTTTGAGTGGGACCCCTTGGCCCAAATCTGCCTATCATAATGTTCTACTTGTAGGTTTCTAGGACCTTCTGGATCCTTCTACATTGCTATTCTCCCATGGTTCTCTCATCTAGAGTCCCAATAGGATGTCCTCCTTAAAAATTATAAAAACAAAGCTGTTAAACCATAGGGTATCAAGCTGTTAGATAAAAATATTTTTTGTTTTTTTTTTTTACTAATTTTGTAAATTAAAATTATAGTTTCTCTAAATTACATCAATAAGGACTTAATATTCTCCTTTTATAAATATCATCACATACTTTTCTCACTCTTTTGCCAAAGTATGATTTTATACAAACCCAGTCATCTTCAGCTTACCATTGTGAGAATTATCTGTCTGATCAGTACTTCCTCTGTTGTCTCTCATTTTCCTATTAAATAAAAGTATTCACTTTCTTCCTAAAAGATATCCTGGAGACTTGATTTGACAAGTCAGATAGAAATAGGTATGGTAGAACAAGCAATACTGTATGTAAGGGGAAATTTTTGAGGATAAATTTGAGAAGAATTGGGCATGACACTTGGCCTTGAAACATTTATGAGAATAAGGATGAGACTAAAGTTGAACGGAAAGTTTATGATGAAATGCAGTTCTCATTCCTTTTTAGCTATTAAGTTATTAGTGTCCTATAGTTTAGAGCTGGAAAGACATTATGAATCTAACATGACAGCACATACTCATGAGGATGCAGGGAAAGGGGAACACTCTTCCATTGTTGGTGAGAGTACAAACTTGCACAATCATTTGAAAATCAATCTGATGCTTTTTCAGAAAATTGACAATAGTTCTACCTAAAGAACCAGATATACCACTCCTGGGCATATATTCAAAAGATGCTCCACCATACAACAAGGATATTTGTTTAACTATGTTCCTAGCAGATATTTTTGTAATAGCCAGAATCTGGAAACAACCTAGATGTCCCTCAAATAAAGAGTGGATAAACTGTGGTACATTTACACAATGGAATACTATTCAGCTATTAAAAAACAAGGAAATAGGTGCACCAGGCCCAGGGGTCTGAGCAGTGGGTGAGTGCCCGGGGGTGAGAAAGATGAGGTCCTCAATGCATTCTGAGGAAGGTGGTTGTGTTCCAGAGATACACAGAAATGTTCACCTCCAAGAGCATCCTGGTTGGGAAGAAATACTTAGCGCAATGTATTAGAAATACCCAGATGGAGATCATCCAAGATGGAGTCAATCTTACACTGTGTCTGATCTGTGGAACAACAGTGACTGCACAGTCACCAAAGGACCATACTGAGAGCTCCAAAACACAGTGCCGTTGCTTCACAGAAAGAAAGAAATTCTGTCATGTGGATCATCCATGCCCTCCTACCACAGGACAATGGGATCATACTCAGGTGAGCTCCCAGGGACTCCAGGCTGCCGCAGCTGCCACCAATTTTAGGGTTTCAGCCTGGTGCATTGCTAGCCAAGGAGATGGCATCTGAGGAGGTGATGCTGTTCGAGTCGAGCCCTAGCGAGGACTGCACTGCCCACACAACAGGCCTCATGGACATCCTCTCATGGGCTGGAGCCATGCTCAGTGGTGAGAGCTGTATTGTGCAAGGGGGATACTAGGGGCAAGAATGGAAGCCTGTGGCAGATGGAACCAGAAACTTGAGAGGCATGAATCAATAAAGCCACAAGTTCCCTAGCACAAGAAGCTGAGCTAGGCCAACATCAATGGTTTCTGTGAGCTACTCAACAACGACTTTGAGGGGCCTCCACCTGCCACCTGCTTGATGGCCCACAAGATCCAGTACCCACAGGATAAGGAGGCCATTCATACCTTGACAGCCAGCAACAATCTGGCAAATTGAACGGGAGCAGGGGAGCTGGCCCTGAGCACATGGAAACAGGAGGGCTGACTCTGAGGACACAAGAACAGGAGATCTGGCCCTTAGGAAGCGGCAGCAGATGAGCCAGCCCTGCAGACATGGGAGCCTGAGAGCTGGCCCTGCCTTGATGACACAAGAGCAGGAAAGACAGCCCTGCCCTGATGACACAAGAGTGGGAGAGCGGGTCCTGACCTGAGGACATAAGAGCAGTTAAGTGGGCCCTGCCTTAATAGCATGGGGTGGTAGTTCGAGGCCCAGCCCTGAGGATGTGGGGGTGAGTGATCCATGCCTGCCCTGATGGCATGGGTGTGGGAGAGTGGGCCTTGCCCTAGGGATGCAGAAGCAGGTGAGCTGGCCCTGCTCTGAGGACAAGGGAGCAGGAGAGCAGGCCCTGCTATGATTACATGGGAGCGAGAGAGCAGGCCCTGCTCTGAGGACAAAGGAGTGGGCTCTGATCCAGGGCTGTTAGTGAACCTCACCCCCACATCTACCCCATGTATGACCTGGTGGAACACATGAAGGGGCAAGACCTGAAGATTCAAAGATTAAGAATCTCCTTGGAAGTCAAACTATCCCTATATACTGATGATATGATAGTGTATATTAGTGACCCTCAAAATTCCACCAGAAAACTCCTGCAGCTGATAAACACCTTCAACAAATTGGCTGGATACAAAATTAACTCAAAAAAGTCAGTAGCCTTCCTATATACAAATGGTAAACATGCAAAGGAAGAAATTAAGAAAGCTACACCCTTCACAATAGCCACAAGCAATATAAAATATCTAGGAGTAACTCTAACCAAGCAAGTGAAGGACTTGTTGGAAAAAACTTTAAATCTCTAAAGATAGAGATTGAAAATGACATCAGAAGAGGGGAGGATTTCTCTTGTTAGTGGATCGGGAGAATTAACATAGTAAAATGGACATCTTACCAAAAGCAATTTACAGATTCAATACAATACCTTTCAAAATACCAAAACAATATTTTAAAGACATTGAAAGATCAATTCTCAACTTCATATGGAAAAACAAAAAACCCAGAATAGCAAAAACAACCATATACAATAAAAGATCCTCTGGAGGAATCTCCATTCCTGATCTCAAGCTGTACTATAGAAAAACAGTAATTAAAATGATATGGTACTAGCACAGCAATAGGCCGCTGGATCAATGGAATCGAATCAAAGACACAGAAATGAATCCACACACATATGGTTACTTGATTTTTGACAAAGAAGCCAAATCTATTCAATGGAAGAAGGATAGTATCTTCAACAAATGGTGCTGATCTAAAATGCAACTGGACCCATATTTGTCACCATGTACAAAACTCAAATCCAAGTGGAGTAAAGATCTCAATATAAAACCAGAGACACTAAATTAGTTAGAAGAAAAAGTGGGGAGAACCTGGAACACATTGGCACAGGAGACAACTTCTTGAGGATAACATCAACAGCCCAGGCCTTAAGTTCAACAATTAATAAATAGGACCTCGTGAGGCTGAGAAGCTTCTGTAAGGCAAGAGACACTATCAACAGAACAAAGTGACAGCCTAAAGACTGGGAAAAGATCTTCACCAAACCTCCATCTGACAAAGGTCTAATATCCAAAATATATAAAGAAATCAAGAAATTAAACACCACCAAAACAAATAATCCAATTGAGAAATTGGGCTCAGAACCAAACAGAATTCTCAACAAAGGAATATCAAATGGCTGAGAAACACTTAAAGAAATGCTCAACATCTTTAGTCATCAGAGAAATGCAAATCAAAACAACTCTGAGATTCCATCTTACTCCCATCACAATGGCCAAGATCAAAAATTCAAGTGACACAACATGCTGGCGAGGATGTGGAGAAAGATGAACACTCCGTCATTGCTGGTGGGAATGCAGTCTAGTGCATCCACTTTAGAAATCTGTCTGGCACTATCTCAGAAAACTAGGAATAGGGCTTCCTCAAGACCCAGCTATTCCACTCTTTGGATTATACCCAGAAGGTGCTCCAGCATACAACAGGGACATATGCTCAACCATGTTCATAGCAGCCTTATTCATAATAGACAGAACATGGAAACAGCCTAAATTTCCCTAAGTAGAAGAGTGGATAAAGAAACTATGGTACATTTACACTATGGAACACTACTTAGCTATTAAAAACAAGTAATTTCTGAAATTTGTGGACAAATGGATTGAACTAGAGATGATCATAATGAGTGAGCTAACCCAGAAGCAGAGAGACTCAAATAGTATGTACTCACTTATATCTGGACACTAGGCCAAGGGGCATGTATCATGAAAATCTTCACTTACCAGGAAAATGGGATAGTGGTGAGGACACCCTAAGGTGTGAGAAATATAGGAGATAAGGAAATAGATTGATCCAGAGGGTCCTAGAAACCTACAAGAAGAACACTATGATGGGCAGATCTGGGCCCAGGGGTTCTGCTCGATCTATGGCACCAACCAAGGACAATATGTGCAATCATCATAAAACCCCTACCCAGACCTAGCCAAGGGACAGAATAGTCTCCACAGTTAAGTGGATACTGGGGACTGACTTCCACACAAACTCTGGTGCCCCTATTTTGCCACGTCCCCTTGATGGGGAGGCCCGATGGCACTCCGAAGAAGGATAGCCGACTACCAAGAAAACACTTGATACCCCAACATCATATTCAAGGGAAGGAGGTCCCCATCAGTCATAGTCATTGGGAAGGAGAATGGGGTAAAAGCAGGAGGGAAGGAGGAATGGGATGATGCACGGGATGGGATACCAATTGAGATGTAATATGAATGGTTTTATTTTTCAATAAAAAATATTTAAAAAAATAATCTCCTGACACACAGCAACAATGGGATACCTGACAGCAGTCCCAGTGAGGATCCAGTAGTGATAGTATAGGCCTCATCCAGACCCATGACTCATAGCAATGAGCATTTGAAAATAAATATGTGGACAAAACGTTTTACAGCTTCTGTGACAAGAAAAATAAAAGAACCTAATTCTCTGATGCAGTCTTCTAGAGATCTACAATGCTGTATCTCATTTTAGACACAAGCAGCACTGTATGCTATATGAACATGAACTAGAGGTCTATATCCTGAGTTGTATTTTTCAATGATTACAACAACATATTGTTGCTTTTTAGTTTAAAACTGGAAGTCAACCAATCTAGTTTTGGAAAGGCTCATGTCTTGAACCTTGGTTTTCATACCTTCAAAGTGCAATACCATCTTCCACTGTAAATAAAGATAAAAATGAAGTTAGCATACAAACTACAGTGGACTGTGGTACATAGTGGGTTCTTAATAAAACTTATATGGTATTGGAAAAAACAAGGACATCTTGAACTTCTTTAACTTCTTTGCAGAGTTGCATTTGCTTTCAGTATTACATACCATCTTTCCATGGGATGTTTGAATAGATTCATCCTCTCAAGTTGCCTTGCCTCTCCATAATTCTTGTAATCTATAGGCCAACAAAACCAGTATTATTTTGACAATGCCAAGGTATGACTCTAGGAGAGACCCAGCTGAACAATAGTGGAAGAAGATTCAGAGTATTCTATGGTCCCAATAAAAAGCACTTGGGTTACTTTTAATGATGCCAGTTATTATTATTATTATTATTATTATTATTATTATTATTATTATTATTAT